>PVLC010012307.1:0-44622 GCA_004027655.1 Graphiurus murinus
AAAAAAAAAAAAAAAAAAAAAAAAAAAAAAAAAAAAAAGAAAATGGCCTAAAACCCATGATTTCCACCTCCTGGTTTGTCCTCATAAAGTTTGAAGATTCCTCTGTGTTTTCTTTCCCGTGTGCCTGCCATTCAGGTTCTGTAGCCAGGTCTTCCTGTGTCCAACTGTATTGCAGGTCCTTGAATTAGGCCTCATCTTAAATGATCACACAGGCAGATACAGCAAGGACTGCATTTCTGTTAATGTGACTGACGCTGAGTTGATTTCCCGAGTGGCCACATCACACCACTGACTTATATTGAATTTATGGTTAGTTGAAAGCCCCAGATCTTTTCATGTGAGTAACTTCCACCATCTCATATACTTAAAATTGGCTTCCCCTGTCATGGAGAAAAATCTTGGACAGAGAAGTGCAAAACCCAGTTAGATCATGTTCATAGTCCCAAATTTATTTGCAAAAGCATATATAGTACCTATTTTAATTGGTTTGATGTGAATTTTATGCTGACAGTTGTCAAACCAGGTTGAACTTCAAGAGTGTCTTGGGTGCCAGGCATGATGGCACATGTCTGTAAACCCAGTACTTGGGAGGCTGAGACAAGAGACTTGCAGGTTCAAGGCCAGCATAAGAAATTTAGTGAAACCCTGTTTCAAAATAAAAAGTAAAAAGGACTGGAAGTTTAGCTTCAGGGTAGAATGCCCCTGGGTTCAATCTCTCAGTTAAAAAAAAGTGTCTTGGGTGAGTGAATATTTCTACATCCTCATAAATTGAGACAAGATAAAGAATAAAAACAATAAAATGGTTACAAGAATGTCTGGGATATGACTCTGCAATTATATTCTTAAGATAATGTTATTCATTACTTTTGCTTATGCCACAATATCATAGTTGACCTGTGCCCCCACATGGAGCTCATTCATATGGTGTCTGGGATTACAGCATGCGCCACCACACCCAGCTTTTCAATGGAGATTTTAAGGGGAAAAATGAACTATTCTTTTTCTAAAATATTTTCTATGTCAGCTTGCTTAGAAGTAAAACAAATGGCAAGATTTGGTTTTCTAGCAGTAACCAGTAAGGAAATTAGTCCTAAAGTGCCTTCTCATTTAAAAATTCTAAAATTATATGCACCTCTGTGACAACTCTTTTAACATGTAGTAATGTGCTGACATGAAAGGAAAGAATTTGAGCCAGGTGTGGTGGCACATGCTTGTAATCCCAGCATTTGGGAGGCTGAGACCAGAGGATTCAGGTTCGAGGCCAGTCTCAGCTACCTAGTGAGGCACTCCGCAACTTAGTGAGACTGTTTCAAAAAATAAAGAATAAAAAATAGGGCTGGGGCTATAGCTTGGAGGTAGAATGCCCCTGAGTTCAATCCCCAATACCAAAAAAAAAAAAAAAAAGGAAGCAATCTGCAGAGGTCAATAACAAAAATAAGAGAATTCCTAGTGTGACTACCAATGCCAGATAAGCTTTTGCCTTCATGTCTAAATGGATCATAGAAAAAAAGAGGTAATCCTAGAATCTGGCCAAATAGAAGACCTCTGCTTATAGCTAGATTTTCTCCCTACAGAAATCTTACTCTTAGTGTGTGTTGGGTGAAAAATAAACTGGCTCTGGAGGAGTCACCAAGGAAACTTGGTGACTGTCCCAACTTTAGCACTAGGGATAATGGACTAAAACTTACATGAAATTGTTAATAATCCCTCTCTAAATGGTTCATGGATGACACTCATACTGTGTGTTTGGTATAAATTTTAAAAGTTAAACAGAGAATTTAAAAGAAAATCCCATACTTGGCAAATGGCAAAAGCAAATGAAAATCCTCTTTGGAAGGATTCCACTTTACTCCAGGCCTATGAGATTTCCCATAGATAATGTTATCAGGGAAATGCGTAATTCATGGTCAAAAACACACAAATCATAATAGAGTGTGAACCTGCAGAAATAATGGAGAGCAGAATCAGAACCTCAAAGACTTTGTATATTGGAATTTTCTGGTATTATATAATAACTGCATAATAAACCCCATGGGGAAATATAAAAGAAACACACCTACACACATCAGAGTGAAGCCTCAGATCATCAAAGACAAAGAGATAATCTTAAAGGTATCCAGAGATAAGATAATCTGCATATGAATGGTAAATAGGCTGACTTTTTAATAGCAACAAGGAAACCAGAAAACAGCAGAATAATATATTCTATGTACTAAAAGAAATATCTGTCAAAGTAGAATTCTTTCTTCAGCCAAACTATCTTTCTAGAACAAAGGCAAACCCACAGATATTAGTTTTAATGTTAAAGACTGAATGATGTTTCCCTGTAAGATCAAGAACAAGACAAGGATATCTGCTCTTGCTCCTTCTACTAAATAGTATACTGCAGGTTCATGCAAGGCTACTTGGGAAGAAAAAAAAAGAAAAGAAATAAAAGGTATACCAATTGAAAATTAAGACATGACATAATTTTGTATATAGAAAATATTAATAAATGCACTAAAACTATTAGAACTAATAAAAATTCATCAAGGCTTCAGAATACAAGGTTAATATGTCAAAATCAATTGTATTTCTATGCACTGGCAATGAACAATCTGAAAATATAATTGATAAAACAATTCCACTTATAATAGTGCCAAAGTAAAATACATGGGAATAAATTTAACAAAACAAATGCAAAATTTATACTATGACAACTAAAAAACATTAAAAAGTTCTAAACAAATGAAAAGTCATAAAGTTATCCCATGTTCATGAATTAGAAGACTTAATATTGTTAAGGTAGCTATCCATAGATTTAATGCTTTCTTACTCAGCTCAAGTTGCTAAAACAAAATATTTTAAACTGTGTGGCTTACATGAGAGAAATTCATTTTTTTCCCACATTTCTGAAAACTGGGAATTCCAAGATCAGAGTACCAGCATGGTTGGGTTATGGCAAGGGCTCTCTTCCTGACTTGCAGATGACTACCATCTTGCTCTGTCTTCACATAAGAGAGAAAAATAGACAAACAGCCCTGTGGTGTCTCTTCTTGTAAGGGTACAAATCTCATCACAAGGGTTCCACCCTCAAGATCTCATCTAAATCTAATTATCTCAGGAAGGATAGATACATCTCCAAATACCATCACATAGGTGGTTAGGGCTTTAACATATGGATTTTGAGGTGGTACAATTTATCCATAGCAAATATAATCTCTATCAAAATACCAGTTGGCTTCTTTGCAGAAATCGACAGGCTAGTTCTAAACTTATATGGAATCACAAGGAGCACAGAAGGCCCAAATAATATTGAAAAAGAGCAGAGTTGAGGATCCACACTTCTCACTTTTCAAAACTTGCTACAGGGGTATGATAAACAATTCATGGTGGAACTAACACAAAGGTATACATGTGAATCAATAGAATGGAATCAGCAGTCTAGAAATAAACCTTTACATTTATGATCAGATGGTTTTCAACAAGGTTGACAAGACAATGCAACAGGGAAAGACTATTTTTCTCAGCAAATGATGCTGGGAAAGCTGAGTATTATGTAATGCAAAAAATAAATAAATAAGTAAACTTGGACTTTTTTTCAATATTCATAAAAACTACCAAAACTGGATCAAATGCCTAAATGTAGGAGCTAAAATTGAAAAACTTTTAGGAGAAAATATAAGAATAAATCTTTGTGTCTTTGAGTTAGGGAGACCCTCCTCAGATAGGACATGAACAAATGAAAAAAGGTAAATTAGACATCATCAAAATTTAAAACTTTTTGGCTTCAAAATACACCATCAAGAATATGAAAAGGTAACCCACAAAATGGGAGAAATATTTGAAAATATTTATTTAGCAAAACACTACTATCTAAGTTATGCAAAGAATTTTTTATTTTTTTAATTGATGCATTGTAATCATACATCTTTGTTAGGTACAAGCTGAGAAAGGCATACATGCAGACATTTAACCCTTCCCCAATTCCCGCCCCATTCCCTCACCCTCCCTCCTTCTCAAGTTCAGTTTAATGATTGACTTTAGTGATATGTTCGTGAAAGTACATCATGTGCATTAGGATGTCCCCCCTCTCCCCATAACCTTCCATTATGTCAAATTCTTACAAAGAATTTTTATAACTTAAAAATAATGCAATTTCAAGCCGGGCGTGGTGACGCACGCTTGTAATCCCAGCATTCGGGAGGCTGAGACCGGAGGATCCGGGTTTGCGGCCAGCCTCAGCTACCTAGTGAGGCACTCCGCAACTTAGTGAGACCCTGTTTCAAAATAAAGAATAAAAAAATAGGGCTGGGGGTATAGCTTGGAGGTAGAAAGCCCCTGAGTTCAATCCCCAGTACCGCAAAAATAATAATAATAATAATAACGCAATTTCAGACGAGATCAGGCGCGTTCAGGGCAGTATGGCCGTAGATAAAATAACGCAATTTCAAAATGGACAAGGGATCTGCAAAAAACTTTCTCCAAAGAAGTTATATAAATGTCTAATAAGCACATGAAAAAAAATGCTCAATATCATTATCCATCAGGAAATGTAAATCAAACCACAATGAGATACCACTTCCTATCCCCTAGGATGGCTATAATCAAAAAAGACAGAAAATACAAGTATTGATGAAGATGTTGACACATTGGAACACTCATACATTGTTGGTATAAATGTAAAACAGTGTAGTTACTTTGGAAAAGTCTAAAAATTCTTCAAAAGATTAAATATAGAATTACTATATTCTACAAATTCTACTCCTAAGCATATTCCCAAGAGAAACGAAAACATGTATTCACACAGAATCTTATACATGTATATTCATAGCATTAGTATTTATAATGGCCAAAAAGAAGAAATTAACCCAAATACTATCAACAAATGAACAGATAAATAAAATGTGTTACATTCATATAGTGAGATACTATTCAGTGATAAAAAGGAATGAAATTGTTGTACATGGTGCAATGTGGATAAACCTTGAAAACATGTGAAAAGCTTATTATATGACTCCATATATATATATAATGTTCAGAATAAGCAACTATGTAGAGACAATTCAGATTAGTGCAATCTAGAGTAAAGGAGTTTGGAAGAGATGAAGAATGGTTTCTAATGGGTTTGTATTTTGTTTTGGAGGTGAACAAAATACTAAATTTATTAAAAATGTACCAAATACGGTTGAATTATACACTTTAAATTGTTGCTAGAAAAAAAGTACTGCTAGAAAAAGAACAAAGGCAAAGTAAAAACATTTTAGACAACAAAAACTGAAATCTGTACTTGGGAGGCTGAGACTAGAGGATCTGGGTTCTCGGCCAGCCTCAGCTACTTAGTGAGGCCCTCCACAACTTAGTAAGACCCTGTTTCAAACTGAAGAATAAAAAATAGGGCTGGGGGTATATCTTTAAGGTAGAATGCCCCTGGGTTCAATCCCCAGAACCGCAAAAAAAAAAAAAAGAAAGAAAGAAAATACTTAGAAGTGAAAGATAACAAAAGTATTAAAATCACATTATGTGGGACTGGGGATATATCTCAGTGGTAAAGTACTTAACACAAATGCAGGAGGCCCTGGATTCAATCTATAGCACCGCAAAAAGAAAAGCAGAGAAGAGAAGAGAAAACACTTGCATTATGAAAAGTAGTTTAAAGATGTCCATCAACAAATGAATTGATTACAAAACTATATGTACACAATGGAATTTTACTCAGCCATAAAGAAGAACAAAATCATGTTATTTGCAGGGAAATGGATGCAACTGGAAAACATTATGTTAAGTGAGATTAGTCAGTCACAAAGAGTAAAAAATCATATGTTCTCCTTAATATGCGGATGCTAGGGAGAAGATGGGGCATAGAGGGTCTCCTGATGAAAAAGGAGAAACTCTAGATAAGCAAAGAAGTTGACTTAACTGAAGGTGATGGACTGGGAGGGGGAGAGGGGTAACACCTTAATGCACATGATGTACTTTCACAAATATATCAAAGTCAATCACTAATCTGAACTTGAGAAGGAGGGAGAGCGAGGGAATGGGGTGGGAATTGGGGAAGGGGTTAAATGAGAAATGTGTGCATATATGCATTTATCATCTTGCACCTAACAAAGATGTGTGATTACAATGCACCAATCAATAAAAAAAATAAAATACAACTAAAATAGACAAAATTCTAGCAAAGTTATTCAAATAAAAGGAGAAAAACTGCAAATGAATGATCTTAAAGATGAAAATAGAGACCTAACTGTAATTACTGTTAAAACTTAAAACATAGTAGGAGCCGGGTGTGGTGGCGCACGTTTGTAATCCCAGCATTCGGGAGGCTGAGACCGGAGGATCCGGGTTCGCGGCCAGCCTCAGCTACCTAGTGAGGCACTCTGCAACTTAGTGAGACCCGGTTTCAAAATAAAGAATGAAAAAAAGTAGGGCTGGGGGTATAGCTTGGAGGTAGAATGCCCCTGAGTTCAATCCCCAGTACCACAAAAAAAAAAAAAAAAAAAAAAAAAAAAAAAAATAGTAGGAAGTATTATAAACAATTTTAGGGTAATAAATTTTAAAACTTGGATAACAAGTAAAATTGATGAATTCATAGACTGCAACTTGCCCAAGAAGAAATTTAAAAACCTGAATAATCCTATAATCATCCAAGATATTGGGTGGGTGGTATTGGAGACTGAACCTAGGGGCATTCTTCCTCTGAGCTACACCCCTAGCTCTTTTTATTTTTTATATTGAAACAGGTTCTCGCTAAGTTGCTGAGGCTGGCCTCATATCCTCAATCCTCCTATCTGACCCTGCAATACTCCTGTCTCAGCCACCACACATAGTTTAACCACCCATAATATTGAACTGCTGAATTAGTAGTTACAGCTCTTCTAAAGAAAAAAAAAAAAGTGTTGCAATCAAGTTCTACAAACATTCAAAAAGCAAATCATTTAAATCTTTCAGAAATTCTTGCAGAGAATGGAGAAAAAATTCCCCATTTTTTCCCAAAAGAACTTTCTTTTTTTTTTTTAGCCAGCACAATACTAAACAAGAAGAGATAATCATCATGAATCAATATCATTCATGAACATGAATTTTAAAACCCTAAACAAAATGTTAGCAAACCAAGTCCAGAAAATTGTGAAAAAGATAACTGATCAAGCAGAGTTTATTCCAGGAATGCAAAATTGACTTGGTATTAGAAAAATGGCTAAGATATTTCACTATAAAGATATCAAGAGGTAAAAGTAATCTGACTATTCTAATAGAGGCAGTAAGATGTTAGTTAAAATTAAAAATCAGCATTTATTTTGTAAGTTTTTAAAAGGAGGAATTGAATAAATCTGTCATAGTTGATAAATGTCTACCCCCCAAAAAGCATATATGTATATTGTGTGTGTGTGTGTGTGTGTGTGTGTGTGTGTGTGTGTGTGTGTGGTGTGTGTATGTGTGCAACTGAGGGTTGAACCTGGGGCATTCTACCTCCGAGCTACACCCCCAACCCTATTTTTTATTCTTTATTTTGAAACAGGGTCTCACTAAGTAGCTGAGGTTGACCTCAAATCCACAATTCTCCCATTTCAGCCTCTCAAGTACTGGTATTACAAGCGTGCGCCACCACACTCAGAAAAAGCAAAATATTTAATGGTAAAATGTTGAAAACATTTCCTTTAATACCAGAAACAACACTCACTGTCACATTGCTGTTCAACATTGGCCCAAGGGTCCTGGCCAATGTAGTAAGATATAGAAACAAACATTACATGGTCTGGAAAGAAAGCAAACTTGTAATCTATTGTAGATAACACAATTGTATAGAATACCCCAAATAATCTACAAATAACTTAGTGAAATTTATAAGAAAATTATTTAATAATAAAGAAAAGAACCCATTGTTCACTTTTTTTTTTTTTTTTTGCGGTACTGGGGATTGAACTCAGGGGCATTCTACCTCCGAGCTACACCCCCAGCCCTATTTTTTATTCTTTATTTTGAAACCGAGTCTCACTAAGTTGCAGAGTGCCTCACTAGGTAGCTGAGGCTGGCCGCGAACCCGGATCCTCCGGTCTCAGCCTCCCGAATGCTGGGACATTGTTCACTTTTAAATAATGCTAGTGAAATTAATTATTCTGAAGCAAATAATATAGGTAAAGAATCAAACCCATGTAGTCAAAGAGGTGATAAAGGAAATTTTCTAAGGAAAATATTCCACATAGTAACAGAGGAATTCATTAAAATGTCTTAATTTTTCAAACCTCTAATGAAAGGATGTATCAAGACAGTGATTATCAATAGCCATTTCTATGCACAAACATCACCCCCCAAATCACAGAAGTACACAACAAGATCAATGTATTATTATTGCTTAAAAAAAAAAAAAAAAAAAGCCGGGCGTGGTGATACATGCTTGTAATCCCAGCATTTGGGAGGCTGAGACTGGAAGATCTGGGTTCGCAGCCAGCCTCAGCTGCTTAGTGAGGCACTCCACAACTTAGTGAGACCCTGTTTCAAAATAAAGAATAAAAAATAGAGCTGAGGGTGTAGCTCGGAGATAGAATGCCCCTGGGTTCCATCCTCAGTACCACAAAAAAAAAAAAAAAAAAAAATTAAAATAAAAGCAGACCTGAATCTTAGTTCAAGTTTCTAGACATAGCTACCAGTTTGTAAGAAATGTAAAATATAGGAGAATAAATTAATCAAGACCATAGGGACACAATCAGCAAAATCCAAACTGTGGAAAATTTTAAAGGAGACATGACTCAGTTTCTGCAATAAATGCATTAGAAAGAGAAAATTAAAAGGAAAGAAGAGTGTGAAGATTAAGACATACTTAAGTGGCATGTCAACCAATGCATTATGTGGGCTTTGATATGTCTTAATTCAAACAGTCAAATCACTAAGAAGAAAAAGAAAAAGAAAAAATGGGTTTCTATTATGAGTGGCACATGTAGGACAACTGCTCTGTGTGCGGAATTGACATCAAGAGATTTCAGAACATGATTTTTTGGATTTTGGACAGCTAGAGAGAGAGAGAGAAAAAAAGAGAGAGAGAGAAGGAGGAGGAGGAGAAGAAGAAGAAAAATATTGGATAATTGGGAAAATGTAAACACACTGACTAGATAATGCCTTAGTAAATGTTACTTTTAATGCTTTTAGGTTATCATGTCTTGCTTTTCTAAAGAATCCTAATATTTTAGATATGTATTCTGAAATACTAATAGCAAAAAGAAAATAAATGAAAGTCTATCAAGGCTACTAGATACAGAATAAATACACAAAATAAATTTATACTTCTAAACATATAAATGACCATGAAACCCTTTACATGAAGAATTTTTTTAATTTAAGGAGAAATTTTACAAAGTTTTATAAGCCTTTATGATGGAAATCATAATATTTTCAAATTTATAAAACATAAGGAAGACATTTAAAAAAACCTAATTTTTAAAAAAGAGCGATATAAAAAAGATATCAGTTCAACCCTAATTAACTATAGCATCAAGACAACTCTAAAGCATCCCATAAGGTTTTTCGTAGAAATTAAGAAATCAGTTGAAATTGTATTTTTGGAAGGGGTCAGGGATCATCCACATTCCTGAAGAACAGCAACAAAGCCAGGCAGCCTGTTTCGCCAGATATGATCACTTAGTATTACTGTATAAGCAATTAAGACAGTGTGCCTTAGATTGAAGACAGATAAGTAGACCAGTGGAACTGAACCCTCACATATATGGAAAAATGTTTTTTGCAGATCAGTGGGGAACAATTAAACTGCTTGATAAATGGAACTGACATGATTAACTAACCATATGGGGGAAAACTGGATCCCTACTGTATACCATTCACTGATGTTAATTCCAGGTGAATTAATAATGTAGATATGAAAAGCAACACAATAAACATTTTAGAAAACAATATAGGAGGCATCTTTTTAGGATTTCCAGTTAGGGGAGAGTTTCATAAACACAATATGGAAAGTACAAATCATAAAGGAAAAGAATGCTAAATTCAACAATGTAAAAACTGAGAACTTCAATTCATTAAGAAACACCACAAGGGAAGCCGGGCGTGGTGGCGCATGCTTGTAATCCCAGCATTTGGGAGGCTGAGACCCGAGGATCCGGGTTCGCGGCCAGCCTCAGCTACCTAGTGAGGCACTCCGCAACTTAGTGAGACTCAGTTTCAAAATAAAGAATAAAAAATAGGGCTGGGGGTGTAGCTCGGAGGTAGAATGCCCCTGAGTTCAATCCCCAGTACCGCAAAAAAAAAAAAAAAAAAAAAGAAACACCACAAGGGAAATGAAAAGACAAGCCTTGAATTGCAGAAGATGTTTGTAATAACAACTGAAAAAGGATTCACTTCTAAGATATATAAAGAATTTCTATCAGTCTCAAGAAAAAAAAGAAAATGGGCAAAAGACATCAGCAAACATTTTACACTAGAGGAAATATAAATGACCCATAAACATATAAAAAGATTCTCAAGTACATTAATAATCAGAGAAATTAAATTTAAAATCACAATATTATACCATTTCACTGACTAGCCAGAGGTTGCCAAGTGTTGGTGATGATGTGGATCAGTGGAAACTGCTGGTGAGAATATACAGGGAGGGGAGTACTAGGAAGGCATTACTTCACAAATACAAAAATGTTCACAGCCACATTTTTACAAAGGCAGAAAACTGTAGGCAGCTCAAATGCCCTTTAGCTGTAGAATAGATCGATTGTGATTTATTTAAACTATGGGATACAGCAGCACAGAGACAATGAATGAACTGCAGTTGTGTTTGATGTGGGCAAATCTCAAACACATGGTACTAAGAGGGTGAAATAAACACAGAAGAATAAATGCAGAAGGATTCCAATACCACAAAGTTCAAACAGGCCACACAAAACAAAATAGGGTTCATGGAAACATCATAGGTGGTAAAACTATAAAGGAAGCAAAGGGTTGCTAAACACAGAATTAGGGAGAGTGTACGAAGAGGGTGCTCTGAGGGAGATGAAAGCAGGCTTCTACGACACTAGTAACAACCTATTTCATAAACTTGGTAGTGAGTACATGGGTCTATATTTTATTACTCTTGAAACTGTGTGAATATATTTAATATATTTTCTCCATGTATATTTCACAATTAAAATGTTTCAAACAATTAATTAGATCACCCTCAGGGGCCTTTCTAACTCTGATTTTGAAATTTCATAAGATCTAGTCTCATTTGAAAATGAACAGAATTACGTGACAGAATCCTTCACGCTCAGAACTGAATGTGTCCTCAGCTATTACCTACCTCCTCGTTTCACAAATAAGCTCCAGAGAGGTGACACAATTTTCTCAAAGTCACAAAGCACCTGAGTGATAGAATAGGATTGTGGACAAAGGTCTATACCTCCTGAAACAATATATTTTCCATGGACACATGCTGGGGTTGTGTGCAAGCCCTCCTAGGACTGTGCTTACAGTGGGCACTCCTTCAGGGTCTCAGTAAGTTGCTGAGGGCCACACTATGTTGTGATCTTCCTGCCTCAGCCTCCCAAGCACTGGGATTATATGCATATGCCACCATGCCTGACCTTTTTTTCTTTTTTTGGTACTGGGGATTGAACTCAGGCATTCTACCTTCAAGCTACACCTCCAGCCCTTTTTTAATTTTTGTTTTGAAGCAAGGTCTCACTAGATTACTGGGATTCTTGCTATATTGTTGCTATATTCTTGCTATATTGTTGTGGCTAATTTCAAACCTAAAATCCTCCTGTCTCAGTCTCCCAAGTACTAGGATTATAGGTATGTGCCACAATGTCCAGCCCAGACTTTGTTTTTCGAGTTACAGAATAATGACTGCCCTGAGTGTACTAATTCCCATTAATTTTACACTGTTAACCCTCTCCATGGCCTTTTCTGTTATTTAAACATCTGGCTCTACCCAGCCTCAAATCCATCTGTCATCCCCATTCTCTTTCTCTATACATTCTATTCCTGTATTTCCAGGAACCCCTGCAATTCTTATCAACCTTTATATCCTTTCTACCAAAAGCTTCCTCCTTCAGCTCCTTGGGGGAAATGGAGGAACTGATTGTTCCAAGTTTTCTTACGGCCTCCTGGTCTTCTGCACTGAATGAAGGTGGCTTTTGGGGTGGAGTTAGTTGGCCAGGAAAACAAAGGAGAGAAAAGAAGGGAAAAAACAGGAGCTATTTCCAAAGAGGTGATAGGCCATGACCCAACTAATTCTACAAAGCAATTGATCCGCCACCTGCACACCCAGAACGGCCTGTACTCTGGCCTCACTGGCTCTGGAGACCAGCATTGTTTAATATGATGATTTCTCAGGATGCCTGGTGAAGACACGCACCCCCACCTCCTGGCCTCACTGTCCCCACATCTGGCTGCCTCTCCACAGGGTTGGCCTTAGGACCTACAAGTAAGAACTCACACTGAATTTTAAGTGACAAGACACACTAATCCACAAAAGAAAATTTTCCTGTATACTCACAAGAGGTCAGTTCTAAAACAAAAGCTCAGCCTCTTCATTCTGCATAGAAGTGAATTAAGGGAATTAAGGACCAAGTTCACTGTTATCCAGAGAATTGAGGACCAAGGGAATTAAGGATTGACCAAGTTCACTGTTGTCCAGAGACTTAGTGGCAGTGAGGAAACCAGAGCCCAGTGATCTGATTCCCAGACCACTCCATTTCCCACCATCCTACTATGACCTCTGGAGCCACTGCCTCCTCTCTGGGCCCAGCCCCAGCCTACCTCTCATCTACAAAGGTGAATAAACACTTGCAAATATGTCTGGAATTCTCTCCTATTTTTTAATCTGGCTTCTTTTGCAAAGCAACTTTCCTGTTAATGATGAAGTAGCATTTACCAGGGTGATGTCACCCAATTCCAGGCTGGCTCCTCAGCTCTGCAGGCTTAGAAGCTTTCTTGTTGGTTCCTCACCATCGATCACTCTTGAGAATGCAGACTTGCTAACCAAATCCTCAGAAAACCCATGTAAAACACCAGAGGATCTGCTTATTAGTGTACATGAGAGCTGTAACTCTGGCTACAGCTGGACTAGTTTGTGCTGGCCCAGCCAGCTCTTATTTTCCCAAAGGTAATCTACATGGAAAGTCAAACTGTCAGCCGGGCGTGATGGCACACGCTTGTAATCCCAGCGTTTGGGAGGCTGAGACCGGAGGATCCGGGTTCACGGCCAGCCTCAGCTACCTAGTGAGGCACTCCGCAACTTAGTGAGACTCGGTTTCAAAATAAAGAATAAAAAATAGGGCTTGGGGTATAGCTCGGAGGTAGAATGCCCCTGAGTTCAATCCCCAGTACCTCAAAAAAAAAGAAAGTCAAACTATCCAGCAGCCTCCTAGAAGGGTAGGCTCAGAACAAGGGGAGGTGTCGCAGGGTTTGCATAGGATTTATAGTTGCCTTCCTGACTGACCCATCCTTGTGTAAGCTGGACCAACACACTCAGTGTGTTACTATAGTTCTGTTGGTCCTGGTAAAAGCCACTTATTTCTGTGGAAGAAACTTTGCTTCTTTCCATTCTGCTCATTATCTGTTGATTTCCTAACTTCACTCCTTAGGGGAAAATCTTATTTCCCAAATGTCATAGTCCTTTGGTGGGGCTTGCTCCCACATAATTTGGTTGTTCAGACACCTGTAAATCACTGGTTCTTCTGTTATCTGACATATTTATTTCTTCATATTGTCCATGAGGACATTCCAAGAGGCCTTACAAAATGCCTTAAGAATCATGCAGGAGGTATCACAATTCCTGACTTCAAATTATACTACAGAGCTATAGTAATTAAAACAACATGGTATTGGCACAAAAATATACACATAGACCAATGGAACAGAAGATACAGAAACAAATTCACACACTTATAGTCAATTGATCTTCAACAAAGGGGCCAAACACATATGCTGGAGAAAAGAGCCTTTTCAACTAATGGTATTGGGAAAGCTGGTTATCCATTTGTGGAAAAATGGAACTAAATCCATACCTCTCACCCTGCACAGAAGTCAATTCCAGATGGATCAAAGGCCTGGAAGTTAGACCAGAGACAGTAAAGCTACTAGAGAAGGGCATAGGTTCAACACTCCAACATACAGGCACAGGTATAAACTTCCTCAGCAAGATCCCCAAAGCTCAGGAAATTAAAACAAGAATTAATAAGTGGGATGGCATTAAACTAAGAAGTTTCTGCACATCAAAGTAAACCGTTAAGAGTCTAAAGAGGGCTGGGCGTGGTGGCGCATGCTTGTAATCCCAGCATTTGGGAGGCGGAGACCGGAGGATCCAGGTTCGCGGCCAGCCTCAGCTACCTAGTGAGGCCCTCTGCAACTTAGTGAGACCCGTTTTCAAAATAAAGAATAAAAAAAAGTACTGGGGGTGTAGCTCGGAGGTAGAATGCCCCTGAGTTCAATCCCCAGTACCGCAAAAAAAAAAAAAGAGTAAAGAGAAAGCTTACGGAATAGGAGAAAATCTTTCCCTCTGATAGAGGACTAATATCTAGAATATACAAAGAACTTAAAAGACTTTACACTAGAAAAACCCAATCAAGAAATGGGCAAGTGAATTGAATAGACACTTCACAAAAGAAGAGATACAGATGGCCAATAGATACATGAAAAAATGTTTAACATCATTAGCAATCAGGGAGATGCAAATCAAAACTACACTGAGATTCCATCTAACCTCGATCAAAATGGCAATCATCAAGAAGTCAAATAACATAAATGTTGGTGAGGATGTGGGGAAATAGGAATTCTTCTACACTGTTGGTGGGATTGCAAACTAGTTCAGCCACTATGGAGATCAGTGTGGAGATTCCTTAAAAAATGGGAATGGGTCCACCATATGATCCAGCTATACTACTCCTGGGTATCTTTCCAAAGATGTTGAAACCAGAGAACTACAGTAATATATGTATACCCATGTTCATAGCAGCACAATTCACAGTTGCCAAATTATGAAACCAACCCAGATGTCCATCAACAGATGAATGGATTACAAAATTATGGGAAACACACAATGGAATTCTACTCAGAAATAAAGAATAAAATAATGTCATTTGTAAAAATAATAATAATAATAATAATAATAATGATAATGATAATAATAATAATAATAGACAGACCTGGAGAACATTATGTTAAGTGAGATTAGCCAATCACAGAAAGTGAAGAGGCACATGTTTTCTCTAATATGCACAAGCTAGGGAATAACTGGAATACAAGAGGGACTCCAGATAATGAAAGAGAAACTTCAGTGGAGTCAGGGAAGTGGTCTAAGGGAAGGAGAGAGGGAAGACTGAGGTTCATCAATGGAAATACTACAATCCACTATGTGTACATATGTGAATATACCAATGTCAATCTTAAAACTCTGTATTGAGAAGTGGAGAGATGGGGAGGCGAGGAAAGCACCAAGTGCTGTGTGCATGTATGTCATAATCAACATGATTTACATTATGGCGTGAGACTATAATGCACCAATAAAAGCACATTAAAAGAAAATACATGCCTTATATAGTCATGTTGTGACTCTATTCAAAAGTCATCACTGCAATTGATTTTTTTTGCAGATAGATGATGGATAATCATTATACTCTTCTCTCCACTCTTGTACATTTTGGATATTTTTCAAAATAATTTTTAAATTTTTTTAAACTAGAGAGAGGCCAGGTATGGTGGTATATACCTGTAATCCCAATACCTGGGAGGCTGAGACAGGAGGATCACAGGTTCAGTGAAAACCTCAACAAGTAGTGAAACTCTCATCAACCTAGCGATAAGCCCTTTGCCTCATTCTGTTCCTTTGCTGTTCCACTCAGATGCCACCACCTCCAAGAAGCCTCCCTTTATCCTTCCCCTTGGACAGGGCTTCCTTCCCCTCCTCATCCACAGCAGTTGCTGCCTGAACCTACCCAGGGCCCATGGGCACATGATACGTGGCATCTTTCCACACGGTCTTCTCTGCAGATGGTTTTAGCTCTTTGCGGCACAGGGACTGTGTGCTTCATCATTTGCCTGGGAACAAACCTACCCTCTGTGACTGTGGTGGGGACGAATCATCCACTCCATGGCCATCCCAAACTGACTCCAGTTGGGGATTTGGAACATACAGCCTCCACACTGCTCTTCACCTGGCACAGAGGCATGCACTTAACAAGTACCCAGGAGATTTTTAACTAAGGGATTCTTTTATATAATTCATGATACAACCAGGGTGTAGTATTGCTTGAGCCACCGGGCCTTCAGCTTCAGTGTATTGGAAGGATTGGACAACATTCTTGGTACTGCCTTAGGCCGTGTCCATCAGAATCAGCTGGGTGGTATATAAAAGGCAAATGCCTAGGCGTCCCACTCAGGCCCAGACATCTGCCCTGAAGATGCTCTTAAGTGATTCTGATGCAGGTGGTCTGCAGGCCCATGAGGTCAGCTGTGCCATCATTCCCCAGCCACTCGTGACAAAGCCAGATTCCAGCCTTTCCCCCAGGGAGGACCTCGTGCTTGCAGACTCTCCCTGGACTCAACCTGCCCTTGTTTCCTTCCTTGTTTCCCCAAGTGTGTGGCTGTGGCCTGGCCCAGTCAGGCTTCTTCTTCAAGAACCAGGAGTACATCTGTACCCAGGACTACCAGCAACTCTATGGCACCCGCTGCGACAGCTGCCGGGACTTCATCACGGGAGAGGTCATCTCTGCCCTGGGCCGCACCTACCACCCCAAGTGCTTTGTGTGCAGCCTGTGCAGGTGAGCAGGTGCCCAGCAGGTCAGGGCCTCTGGGGGAGCCCCAGACACGGGGAGGACGAGGCCTTTGCCAGGTAGTTCTGGGGCTTACAGGGCTTGTGCCAGATACCTGGATTTCAAGAACCTGAGGGCTAATGGATCTGAAAAGCCAATGATTTTCAACCCTTTTGGCAACTGAATCCTTTCTGTCACATGCAGCCTGGTGTAAAACACTATTTTGTCCTGTGATGGAAGTAAAGATCTGAGCCCCATGCTCATTTCGTATTCGAAGGCCCCCAAAAGAATCACTGATATCCTGATCCTTCAGAACTCAGTTCAGAAACCACAGATCTGGCTCAGGCTCCTGTAGCTTTGTCCACGGGTGGCACAGAATGTCTGCCTTCCTCCATCACCCTAGCACCACCTTCTGCTGGTAGGATGGCCCTGGAAAGGGACACCACCTCTTTAAGCTTTGGTTTCTCCAACAGTAATGGGGAGGGGGCATCAAAATCACTGCAGCCTGGCTAGGTTTCCATGAAGATCAGTGAGATGATGCATGCAGAGACCTTAGCTTGGTGCATAGTGTGTCTGTTCTTATTAGTCTCCTCATTACCATGACAACCATCCAGCCTCTCAGGACATCTCCAGCAATGGAGAGCTCCTCGCTGCCCTGTTCCCCACCCCAGCATCTCAATCACTTGTTAATCTAGCAAATGTACATTAAGGTTCTGTTGCACGCCAAGCACCACATTAAGGAAATTGGAAAAAATGAAGAAAACCTCAGCCCTTCCCACAAATATGTTAAAATTTAATGGACATCTCTGATTAAGTCATAAGTAAAGCATGACTAGAGTATATATGCATGTATAGATTGATTATTCTTCCCGTAAAATAACCACTGGCTAGTTAGCTTCAGAGTAACTAACCAGTTTGAGTTTCTGATTGGAACTAATGGTACATTGTATAAGCAAAGATAATCACTCCATGAAATTCACTCATTTTTCATCCATCTCTTAGAACCTGGGCCCTGGGTTCTGGGGTCCCAGATCTATCAGAGGTCAGACAGAGGGTACTTATGGCACAAGGTGAGCTTTCTGGCTGTGATTTAGTGGCTGGGCCACGAGAACATGGCTCCTCAGCCTACTTGCCCAGCTTTTCCTCCATGGCCCTACAGGGGAGCCACTGGAAGCTTTGTCAGGGTTTTTGCTCAGAAACCATATGACAGGTGTCCCAATCTGCAGGAGAAGCAAGAGCAGCCAAACGATGGAATTTGCAATGATGGGATTCTTGTACAGTTTATAATTTGGGAAGAAGAACATGTACAAGCTTGAGCCTTCTCGGCTGGGGAAACTGAACAAATACGGAGGAGGAGGGGAGAAGATTACATGCAGACTCATAAACCTTCCATTGGGATAGGGGAGTTTAAAAAAAGTCTGGATAGAAAGAAAGAAATTTTGGTAAGTTTGGGAGTTGAATTAGTTTTTGTTCTGTTTTGATACTGGAGGCTGAGTCCAGGGGCATTCTACCTCTGAGTTAGACCCTCAGCCCTTCTGTATTTTTTATTTTGAAACACAGTCTCATTAAGGTGTTGAGGCTGTCCTTGAATCTGCAATCCTCCTGCCTCAGTCTCCCAAATACTGGGATTACAAGTGTGTGTCACCACACCCAGCTTGAGTGAGTTCTTAACATATGGGGAAAGATCAAATTGAGATGGAAAATGTCCTTCCAGGAAGAGAGAACAGCTGTGAAGAGATAGTACACTCTTTTTCTTACAGCTGAGACATGTAAGCTCAGATAAGCGGCAGACTTCCCCAGTGTCAATCATATAAATGGCCTTTTGGGGCCTCCAGCTCTGGCCTCCCCGCTTGTTGGGTGGTTTAGTCAGCCTGTCACTGTGAATGTGTCTGGTGCCCTAGAAGGCAAGCTGGATGTGTCAACAGAGTGCTTTGAACACAAGCATTATCACCAGTGGCCACAGAATTCTCAGAAGAGGCGGAATTGACATTCTTCTCTGTCCCCCTTGCAGGAAGCCATTTCCCATTGGAGACAAGGTGACCTTCAGTGGTAAAGAATGCGTGTGCCAGACTTGCTCCCAGTCCATGACCAGCAGTAAGCCCATCAAGATCCGAGGGCCAAGCCGTGAGTCCTCCCCAGGGGCACTCCCTGTGTGTGGGCACTGTCTCCCTGGGCTCTCCGTCCTGGCACCGCCAGCCACTTCCACAGGTCTGGAGGGGAGCAGGAGGTGTCCCACCCTGGACAACTCCTGAAGGAAGATCCAGTTGGCAAACTGCCCAGACACACCAGCTTCGCAGGCACAATGCAGGGAAGACAGGGTGCCAGTTGCTATCCACTTGGGTGGGTTTCTTCTGGGACCAGTAGGTTTCTGATCTTATGTCCCATGGGCACTGTGACAGGGTCAATCAAGTGTTTTGTCACCAGCGGTTCTCAATTTTTGCAAACTCCACTAAGAAAGAATTTGCAAAGCCAGGCAAGGTGGCACACACCTATAAAATCCCAGTATCTGGGAGGCTTGAAATAGGAGAATCACAGGTTTGAAACCAGCCTCGGCAACTTAGTGAGACTCTCAGCAACCTAGCAAGATCCTGTTTCAAAAAAAAAAAAAAAAAATTATAGAAGTGGCTGGGAGTATAGCATGAAGATAAAAATGCCTCTGGGTTCAATCTCCAGCACCAAAAAGAAAAACAATTTTTTGCAGACATATCTCACAAAAGAAAAAGTAGAGAATTCCCTGGGAACAGACCACTGGGACCATGCGATTGCTTTGTAGCGTGTGCGCCATGAACCAGTGCCTCAACTTCACTGTGGAGCCTGTGAACATGCGCATTCCTGGGCTCATCTTGGGTCTCTAGGGATGAAATGTAGGAGTCGACACTCTTAGTAAGCTCTCTGTATGATTCATTTGCTGTTCCTAAGATTGAGAACCACTATCTAGGGACCGGGGGGTGGGGGGAAAGGGGGGGCCTCTGCCATGTCATAAGCAGTGTTATGCTTTATTATCAAACCACTACTGGAGGAATAGTGAGAGTGGAGGGTGCGCCTCAGAGCAGCCATCCTCGCCGGCTGTATCTCAATGTCTAAATCATTGCTCCCAGATGCCCTTGTCGGACCGCCGACTGCATGCACCCACACGCATGCAACCCCCACAAGCCACACCAGGCTCTGGCGTTCTCTCATGTCATATGACACTCTGGCTGGCCTCATCAAGAGAATCAATGAAAACCCATTAGCCTCCTGGACTGCATCACAGCGCAGGTGCCCCGGCTGCAGCCATGGCACCAGCAGAGTCAGCATGCTGGGGTCGCAGCCACCAAGGAGGGTGAGCAGAGGACACCCAGAGTCAGCAGGGCTCAGCTCCCAGGGGTTCCATTAGGATCCGGCCAGCCATGGTGAGCCGAGGGAGAGACAGTGGAAAGGCTTCCTCCTTTGCCTTCTCTTCCTTTCAGTCAAATGAGATCTCGTTCCTTGATGAGCAGACTCCCTTCAGCGCCCTTGATGATGCCCAAGAGCTTTGATGCTTTGACGGAGTTTCTGTCTCTAGGCGGCTGAGTGCACACACTGCTTTCCTTCATAAGCCCTTGGAAGCATCATTCAGAATGACAGCAAGACTAGGAGGCCAGGAGGCAGGGCCAAGGCCCTGTGGTCGATGCTGCTGAGGCATCCAAAGGCATCGCTGGTCCACATGGGAGGCAATAGAGAGGGAGGCAAGCTCGACTCAGGAGACTGCCAACCTTCTGCATGATGCAAAGCAGTCATGGAGCCTCCCTAAGACTCGGTTTACCGAGCTATGAAAGCAGGATAGAATTCCTTATCCTTATGAGAGTGTGGTGAAAAGCAAGATAACTTACAGCATACATTGTAGTGTGTAAAATATAAATACAAAGTGAGCACATCAAAGGAGCACTCAGAGTAAGACTCCTAGATCTGTTGTTTCTCTCAGGGGGTGCTGTGTGTTTCTGTGTGTGTGGGCCTCTCTGACTGGTGGGAGATTTCCTCAGCCAGGTGTGGGTGCTTCTCAGTGAGCATGTTCTCAAAGAGAAGCTCCTAAATGTGTCCACCACAATTTTTCAGATTAGGAGGTAGAGAAAGATGAGGAAAAGTGAGTAAAGAGGGACAAATGACCACACGGACTGCTCCCAGAGGGAGCCCTCAGGATTACGGCCTCTCCCGTTGCTCACAGGTAGGCACATGGACCCGTGGCGCCTCGGTGTGTGCACTTCATAGAAACATTTTCTCCAAGGTGGCCACTGTTCATGCTGCAGATGCAAGGGAGCTAGACAAAAGGGGATGCTGGAAATTCACCTGAGTTCCCAAGAGGAGAGGGAAGCAAAGTTGGATCCAAGAGATTGCAAGAAGAACATATTAAGGGAAAGGAAAAAGGACCTGGTTTGGGTTTTGTTTTGTTTTGCTTTTTTAAGTTACAGGAGTCTGAAGTTTAATCCCTGAAGGGTGGATAAAGATATCCAGGAAAAACAGGAGCAGTGTTTACTCAAAGGAGATCAAGAAGAATATTCAGGGGCTGTCAGGAGGAAAGAATCATGTTACTTACTAGGGAAAAAGAAATGGCTCCTCACAGATTTTCCAGGAAAGAATTAGCAGCAGTAACAGTACCACCATCACCACCACCATCACCATGACCATCATAGCCACCACCATCACATCATCACCATCACCACCCCACCAACTCCCCAATCGCCATCAACGCCAGCATCACCATCACCAACACTCATCACCAACACTGATTGCCACTATTGTCAGGCGCTGGGCTAAGTATTTTACACATACCTCATTTAACCAGTGCAACAACTCGATGAGGAAGATACGACTAATAGGTGTTTTTTTATTTGTTTGCTTGTTTTGGGGCACTGGAGATTGAACTCAAGGGCATTCTACCTTTGAGCTACACCTCCAGCCCTTTTTATTTTTTATTTTGAAACAAGGTCTCACTAAGCTGCTAAGTCCGACCTCAAACCTGCGATCCTCCCGTCTCAGCCTTCCAAATACTGGGATTACATGCGTGAGCCTCCGCACCTGGCTAGACTAATTGTTTTATAGATGAGAATATTGAGACTCAAAGAACATAAACAGCTTTCCCAAAGTAACATGGATAATAAGACTTGAGACAGGCTGTCTGGCTCTGGAAGCTATTCCAGAAATATGACTTGTTAATTGGGAAGGGTCTTGTCTTCCTGTTTTAGTTGCCTAAAACAAGGAGATAGCTGGCTGTGACTCACAAAACCCCCTTAGTTTTGCTGATCTATGTAGAATGAATGACATAGTCAACTAAACTAAAAATGACGGCAAGGAGTCTTTAGAGGCTTCGATAATAAAGTGGGGGATTTGGGAGAAACAGGTGGTAGTGTCATACTTTCTGTCAGCTGAAGATTGTAATTTTGGAAGAGAGAAGAAGATCTAAGGAATGGACAGCTGACTCTGCAGAAACCAACCAGGGTCAGGGTGTGGTTCTGACCCTGCTTATAACACCAGACCCATGGGCTCCCAGATGAGGTGCCTGAGGCTCCACCAGTGGCCAAGAGCGAAAGGAGGAAGAAGGAAGAAAAGATCCAGATACATAGGGAGCCAGTACAATGGAGTACCAGTCATGTAACAATGAAGAGAAAAAACAACACATGGAGAAGACATCCCAGAACTCTCAGGAGCAGGGCTTCCCTGCATCAGGAATCATGCTGCTAGCTTCAGATCACAGGTCAGGTAATGCACAAAATGTGCGTTAAAAACTCAAGAGAGTGAAATGATAACAACCATTTAGGAGATGTATGCATTACTTACACCGATTGTAAGGAAGACATTCAGATGAGGAAGCTCATCGAGCCCTCTGAGGGGCTCAGAGGTCAAATGATTAGTAAGAAGAGCTGAGCTGTCCACCTCTGGATGCTATTAAGCAGAGGTTGAGTGCTGGGAACTTGGAGCCCCCATGGATTTTGTTTTTGTTTTTGTTTTGTGTATGTGTGGTACTGGAGATGGAACCTGGGGGCATTCTGCCTCCGAGCTACAGCCCCAGCCCTATTTTTTATTCTTTATTTTGAAACAGGGTCTCACTAAGTTGCGGAGGGCCTCACTAAGTAGCTGAGGCTAGCCATGAACCCGGATCCTCCAGTCTCAGTCTCCCATATGCTGGGATTACAAGTGTGGACCACCACACCCAGCTTAGAATTACTAATTATAATTATTGGCCTCCCTAATAAGGGAGGCCCACAGAGACACAAGTTCAGTATGTGTGCCCTACAAAGCTTTACCAGACACCTGCAATATCTACACTGAGCAAGACACTTCAGCTGCCTGTCTGCCTGTGAAAGGAAGGAGGAGCCTGGCCTCTCTAAAAGATTGTGTTTTGAGCCGGGGATGGTGGTGCATGCTTGTAATCCCAGTACTTGGGAGGCTGAGACCAGAGGATCCGGGTTCACGGCCATCCTCGGCTGCTTAGTGAGGCCCTCTGCAACTTAGTAAGACCCTATTTCAAAATAAAGAATAAAAAAATAGGGCTGGGGCTGTAGTTCGGAGGTAGAATGCCCCTGGGTTCAATCCCTGGTACCACAAAAAAAATAAATAAATAAATAATAAAAGATTGTGTTTTGAAGCCTGTATTTGTTAGGAAGGGGGTGCAGAAAGACATACAGAGAGATGCCTGGAAAAAGAAAGGGAAAGAGATAAACCGCAAACTCTTTGTTCTCCAGCTCCCATCTTAAGGTCTGAGGCTTGAAGCATTTTGCAACTGGAGAGCCCCCTGGCCACCAGCTTGGGCTAGGGATGTTAGAAAGGTGCTCAGTACCCAAGAGGCAGGTACCTTGGGAACAGATCCATACAAACACTTCATTTCCTTCCCCCCGGCCTGGACACTCCACCCTCTAGATGCTCAGGCACATCCCCTCTTCCAGGGCTGGCTCCCAGCTGGCTAGAGGGCTGAAAGCCAGGCTCCCCCAACTTTACATGTGGCTTCTTTTGTCCTCACTGCTTCAAAGTGAGCATTTGTCTTGTGGCACCAAGAGGGAGGTTTGTCCTCTGGTAAACTTTGCCCCCTGACCCTGTCTTCCTCCCAAAGTGGGCCATCCGGTCAGCGAGGCCTGAATTCCCAGCATCTCCCAAATACCTTGGACGCTGGTCCACTTCCTGTCCCTCCCCTCCATGGACATTCATTGAGCAACAGGCAGACCTCTGGGCCTGCCCCACATTCTGCTGGCCCCAAAACATGTTCCAGAGTGACAGCGACAGGGAGCGAGGGTGCATTTCTGGTTTAGGACAGTCTCATCAGACTCTAATCCTTGCTCTTGGGGAGACACATGTTTGGTAGATAAGCACAGTGGGGAAGGGGTGGGCATGGTCAATTCTATTCTTTGCCCTGGTGCCGTCGGCCCATTCATTCACACACCTTCAGCAAACATGCTTGGAGTTCCTACTGTGACCCCTAACCTCCCCGGGATCTACAAGTGAATTTGGTCAGTGGATGACTGTATCAAGTGAACTATCACGGGCAAGGGAAGAGAGTTGGCCTCTAAACACAGACATGGCCCTTGCCATTGAGTATACAGCCTAAGGAGAAAAAAAAATGTAAATGTAGCCTGTCCCTAGGAGTGGTGCTTCTCAAACTTCACAGTGCACAGGGATGTTGAAATTCACAGGTCTTCGTGCTGCAAGCTCCCAGGTGATAGGGAGGCTGCAGGTGCCAAAGTCACAGAGAGATACACGAGCTTTGTCTGCAACTGAGGGAGGGCAGAAGCACTGCAGTGTCTGCTCTGGAGAAACAGTGATCACCTTGATGATCAGGGAGGACTTTTCTTCTTCTCTACACCAAGATCCCCCATCGAAAGGCCTGGTCTCCAATAGTCTTCTGCGTCACCTTGTAGGGTCTCTAGGAAGCTGACGGTGCCAAGGTGGAGTCCCCTGTGAGATAAGTGGTTCGGGGAGGGGTCCCTTGGCGCGGGCGTGAGATGGTGGCAGGAGTCAAAGGAGCTGGGGTGTTTGGCTCAGCAGTGTCCTCTTGTCTCTGCAGACTGTGCTGGGTGCAAGGAGGAGATCAAGCACGGCCAGTCACTCCTGGCACTGGACAAGCAGTGGCATGTCAGCTGCTTCAAATGCCAGACCTGCAGCGTCATCCTCACCGGGGAGTACATCAGCAAGTGGGTGTCCCCCCCAACCCCACTTTCTGGGCCTCCGCATCCTACCCAGCCTGCCCACCAACCCCCATCTGAGTCTCTGGCGTCATCCGCAGCCACACATGCGCACAACGGCCTCCCTCCCTCCTCGCCCCCCCCTCCCCAGGCTGCTTTTGCTCCTAAAGCTCTGCCCATCCTCAGGGCTTGCTCCTTCCCTGCGCCTTCTGCTCAGAGTGGCCCCACACTGGGCTTCCCATCTCCACTCCCCCACTCCCAGCCCTCAGGCTGCCCTCTTAATTCCCTCCGCACAGTCTACCACCATTTATAAGCATAGAGTTATCTGTTTTGATTTTTTAATAATGATAATGAAACTAACTACCATTTGCTGAGCTTTTATTCTGTGCAAGGAACTTATTAACTACTTTGTATAGATTATCACATTAAACCCCTTTCATTACTCCCAATAGGGTGTATTCCCATGGGATACTGAGACTAGGGAAGCAACTGGCACTTAGTCCAGCGCTGGTGTTTACCCTCTGTCCCCACCAGGGAGGGGACTTTGTTTTAGTCACTGTTGTATCCCCTGCTCATGGTATATATTTATGTATTTATTTCAATATATTTATTGGGTGAATTTAACTGAGATAAGAGAAGATAATAGACACATAAACTTATCAAGAGGGAAGAGCCAACCCCCAGGGACCTGCACCTGCACACTGTAGCTTTGAATAAGTCCCCCCAACATCCACACAACACACACACACACACACACACACACACACACACACACACACACCTGTTGCTAAGCCCTAGTGACCACATGTCTATCTTCAAATGCCTAAAAACAATTATGAGCACAGAACCTTAACTCTTTGACACTTTCTGACCCCAGATGCTTCCTAGGCCCACTCTATAGTCCAATGCTGGGAGGTGGTGAGTATGTAGAGCTACAGTATATATGTTATCTGCTCTCAAGACTTGCAGAATCCCCTTAAAAAAGGAGATACATGAAAAATTAGGACACTAACGAGTGTGTGAAAGGAGCTCATGAAAAGTTTATTCCTTAAGACAGTTCAAATCATAAGTAATATGAAACTCAGTTCCAATTCACCTAAGCACAACAGGCATTTATTTACTCATAGAACTGGAAAGGTAATAGGTACACTGGTCAGGCATGGCTACATCCAGGGGTTTAAAGATGTCGTTGGTACTACAGAAGTGAGCTCATTCTCAAGCAGGCACTCCCCGATGCAGTTGCAAAAAGATCACCAGCAATGCCAGGGTTTTGTTCCATCAGCTTAGCAAGCCCAGCAGAAACAGAGGTCATTTCCCCCAAGGACTCCAGCAAAAGTCTCAGGGCTGCATATGATTTCACTACCCTTGAGTCACACCCCCATTCCTGATCAATCACCAGCCAGGAGCATCCAACCCAAGAGCCATAGAGCAGCCCTCTCTGACCCACAGTAACCTTGAGTGGGAAGGGGTGGCTTCCAAAAGAAAATCCAGGTACTACTACTGCCAACAGAAGGGGGAATGGGTGCTGAGCAAACAACACTTGCCTTTGTCCAACGTGTAAATGAAGGGCTGTGAACATTCAGAAAAAGGAGGAATCACTTCTCACTAGCAGGAAGTGGAAGCTGGTGGTATTTGAGCTGGACATTGAGAAAAGGGGAAAGACTTACAAATGCAAAGGGAAACTTATGGGCAGAATGCCTGGCCTGGCGAGAGAAGGCCAGTGGCCAAGCGCTGAGCATCTCCCCCTGTTTGGGAGCTCGGGTGTGTGCATGGGAGAAGCAGAATCTCTGTCTGCATGGGTGAGCTGAGGTAAGGGCACCAAAAGCTCATGTCAGTAGGTTTGGCGTTCCCTCTGGGCCTGCCAAGTAAGGAGTATCCTTGTAAGTCACCAGCTAGGAGTCTATCAGTCTGGGAACCCAAGCCAGAATTCTCTGAGGCAGTAAGGACTTGCTCAGAGTTCAAACCTCTCAAGGAGTTCCAGCCCAGATCACCCTCTGCACCTGGCACCCCTGCAGCCTGGCTCTGGGCTCATCACTGGCTGCAGCAGAGTAGCAGAGGCTAGAGCACTAGCTGTTGCAGCCAGTGCCCTCAGTAGAAGCCCAGCCTATGTGGCCTAGGACTGAATTGCTCTCTTACTATCCTCATTTATAAAAATGGAGTAGATAAGACGACCTGCCCTGTAGGGATGTGTAAAGGCTCAGAAATCTGTGCTTTGTACCTAATAAGTAAGTGCTCAGTAAATATTCACGGTACCATCTGCTCCTGTTTAGAATCATATATATTTCTAATTCCCTTAGGCCTCCCCAGCCCAGGGACCTAAATGAGGTTGTATTGGCATTTATACTCAAATTTTGCTGGCTCATTGTACTTGTCTCCTGACAAATGACTTTTTCTCCCTGCAAAGTTACACTTTTATACCCGGATCTGTTCTTTAGATCTGTCTGTGTCTGAGCCAAGTTCTCATACATCCAAAAGTAGGGGAAATGTCTCTCTCTCTCTCTCTCTCTCTCTCTCTCTCTCTCTCTCTCTCTCCCCCCCCCCCACAAGGAGTACAGACCTACTCGTCAGAGCTAGGCAGGTCCCAGAAGCTAGGTCAAGATCACCAATTGAGCTGAGATGAACCCCTGATTTTCTCATGCCAGCCCTGGAAAGCAGGGCACCAGATATTCTCCTTAGAGACCCCTCTGAGCCATCGCGATGACCACTGCCATTTGCTGAGTCCACACTACAGCCCAGGCACTGTTCTAATCCCCAGGAAAACCTGGATGAGAAATCAGATCACCTAGATTCAAGTCCCAGCCTTAAGTCATCCTGGGGGTTCAGGAGTAAGTTACTCAACTACTCCATGCTTGGGTTTTCTCACCCACACATTGGGAAACTAATAGCTCTGAGCACATTGGACTGTCATCAAGACCAAATGAAGTAATCTGTTTGAAACACCACCAGAGGGCCTGGCACATGCCAAGCAAGATCCTCTGATTCCATAGATCGAAGGGGCATCTGAGGAGTTTGCATTTTAAAGGAACTCCCCAAGTGCTTCTAACCGGGACCCAATAGTTGCTGCAGGTCCTCAGACTGCCAGGAGACACCCAGAATGCCCCTAACTTCCTCATCCCCTGTGAACTTCCTCTTGCAGGGACGGCGTTCCATACTGCGAGTCCGATTATCACTCCCAGTTTGGCATCAAATGCGAGACTTGTGACCGATATATCAGTGGCAGAGTCTTGGAGGTGAGTGGGCCCAAGGTAGTATAAAGATGTGTGAGCAGGATGGCCTGTGGCTCCAAAATGTGCCCACTGAGGAAGGAGAAAGTCACCCCCATCCCCTCCGTCCATAGCTTCCGCCTCCCTCAGCTTTGCTTGCTTATGACCTTAAACACATAACCTCACCAAGATCTCTGAGCACCCCCAAAATGTTATAGTAGACAAAATTATTCCTGGTTCAAAAATTGCTGTGCTGAAAAAAATCAGTTTCTTCTTCAATTCAGACCCAGATGGATTTAGGGGGAGTGACAATTAGGATTTTCCTCCTAGCCCTGCCTAAGGATGGAAGCCTTTTTCTATTTTTTTAAGTCTTTGGTAATGTGCTGATTTAAGATCCAGTTTATCTAGCAGCTTGCTCCCTGAGCCCTTCTTTGGGTTGCCATCACCATGGCAACAGTTCTCCCCAGCCTCTGTTGCACAGCTTGCTCTGCCAGTGACAGACAACCTGCAGCACCTTGCTGAGTCCTTGCCTGGGCCCCTGTCTGCTGGCCTTCCTTTCCACACCCAGTTTGGGGCCACCCACATTGAGGAATTAGAAAGAGAAGAGAGTTTGGTGCAAAGAAAAATAATAGCCTAAGAGTAAGAACAATTGGGATCTGCCGTTGACTCTACTGCTAACTCACACTCAGGTGTTGGGTCAGGATCTTTGCATCTGTGGGCCTGATAATGTCTGGGAATGGCAGACCGTGCTAGCTTCTGTGAGCAGTAGTCATTCCAAATCTGGCCAGTTGATCATGGTTACCATAGTGCTGAATTGAGGATTCTGTGGCCACATGTTCACTCAACAGAAGAGAGTGTTGCAACTGGGAAAAGACTTTCCAGGGAGATGCACTGAAGTAGAGTGCTGAGGATGGGAGGCCAGCGTGTGAAGAGCGAGGGGAAGAATGAACTTGACCCAATCAACCAACAGAAGAAAAGGCCAACAAGAGGCGGGGCTAGATTTCATGTTTGAGGATGCAGGAAGATGAAATGTATCATAGAGGTCATGTCACATAGGACTTTGTAGACTGTTGTTTAGGAGTTTGAGTTTTATACTAAGTGCAGTGGAAAGCCATTGGAAATTTTCAAACCAAGGAACAGCATGATAAGATTTTTTTTAAGTGCACTCAGTTGTACATTGTGGCACATACCTATAATCCCAGTACTTGGGAGACTGAGACAGGAGATCGCAGGTTCTAGGCCAGATTCAGCAACCTAGTGAGACCCTCAGCTTCTTAGCAAGACTCTGTCTTAAAATATAAAGTAAAAAGGGTGGTGCTGTACCTTGGAGATAGAATGACTCCAGTTCAATCCCTCGTACCAAAAAATAAAATGATTGCATTGGTTGCCAGCAGAGAGAATACGGTTAATGAGTGCATGGAGTTGCTAAACTATTAAGCATCTCTGAGGAGCACTAAGAAAGGCAAGCCAGAGGATAAGTCGAGAGCCAGGGAGGGTTGTTGGGTCCAAGTGTGAGGACAGACCTGGCATATGAGGTAAGAAGTTTGTATGTGATTCACTGGGTGATGGAGGGCTGCCCAGAGGTGCACCTCAGAAAAGATGACACGATGACGTTTACAGGCTAAATTTGAAGGAAGGAGACTGGAAGAGGAAACCAGCAAGGAGGCCACTGTGGGGCAAGGGCAGCACCTTCATCTGACATTACGGAAGTAGAATTACAATAGCTCTGCGACTGCAGGGCCACTCGTAAATATGGGGACTGAAAGAAAAGAAGCCAGAGTTGTACCAAAATACCAAACCTGGGTGATCGGAAGCCTGGCATCTGTCTGCTGAACTGGGGATGAAGGGAGACAAGTTGGGCTGGGCAGAAACATGACAAATTCCATTTGGGACAGGTTGTGATTGAAATCCCAGAAAGGAAGAAGGCGGTTCAAAATATGAATCAGAGCTTAGGAACAGAGCTCAGGCCTGGAGGAGACAATCTCAAAATACTAGGATTTGAATGAATAGTGGCACCCAGGGAGTGGCAGGATGAGAGAGAGAGCCTATGGGTAGCAAAAAGAGATGAAGCAATTGGAGTAAGAGGGACAGCCAGGGATGTGAGGTGAGAACAGAGGGGGCAGCGAAAGGATGGAACTTCAGAAAACATGGCGAGGTCAATCAGAGTGTTGGTCTGATCAAAAGCTGGGTCTGGGGAAAGGTGGCTTGCTGGTGGCACCTGCCCCTAGTGGGGTAAGAAGAGGCATCGGTGTGTGGTGGAGACAGTGGAACGGGGAGATCACAGAAGCTGGCTTCTCTTTTGAGCAGGGAAGAATCTTAATTACCCACAACAAGGCTGCAGATGGAATGATGCCCCAGCGGTTCCCAGCTGCTCTGAAATCCTATTGGTGGTGGCCGGCTGCCTCCCCACCCCACCCCACCCCTGCTCCCCCCCCAAGCACTGCCCCTGCTTAGCAGTGTGGTAGTCTCTTCCTCCCAAGCAGCCAGAACAGGGTTTTGATTGATTCATGTGTATAGGGCTCCATTAGCATCTCGGACTTATTGATTTTTTTTTTCTTAGAGCTGGAAGAGACTTTTAGCAAATAACTAGTTTAATCCTTTCATTTTGCAAATGAGAAAAGTGAGATGCCAAGACTTGCGATGCCTTTCCAAGGTCAATGCCTTTCCAAGGCACTATTTCTGATAGAGTCAGAGGTAAAATGTAGGACTCCAAGCTCCTGTTTCCCACACTGATGCCCACAGCTGTCAGCCACTCAGGGGTGTGGAGATAGCTTGATATCAGGGGGGGAAAACACAGTCACAGTGAAATGGACTTCAGTTCAAGTTTTAGCACTTCTAGCCATGAAACCTTAATCAAGTTACGTGCCCTGAGTCATAGTCTATATCTGTCAATGGAGAATACTGCAGTCATTTCACTCCTAATGGATATGCTAGATAGAACTTGTTTGGTTGAAAGTGTAGGAACTATACCCATATGACTCAGGCTGAAAAGGAAATGTAGCAGCTCCCATAATAATAATCCCAGGACCCAGTGTCTGGATCCAGTGTCCAAGCAAAATTAACTTGGAATCTCTGACCGCTTTGGCTCCACTTTCCCCTGTGTTGACTTTATTCTTAGGAGGGCTCTTCTTTGGGAGGGGGACACTGGACACCAGTCACTCCAGGCTTATATCCTATCAGCCGGCATCTCTAATGGAAAGCAATCCATCTTTCCTAATAGCTCAACAAATCCTGGGCCTGACTCTTACTGGACAATTTCAGTCCCATCCCTTGAACTAATAGTTGGAATAAGCTTATTGGCGGGGTGAACACGACTGAACCATATGGACTGATGTGGGGGACATGTGGCCCCACCAAGGAAAGACTTGGTCATGTTTCTGGAAGAAGAGGAAAGGTTATTAGTCCGGCAGTTGCCTAATACAGGGCCCAGCATATTACCTGCATACCACAGACACTTAATTCAATTGTTTCTCTTCTCATCCCAACCCTTCCCATTCTCCTCAGGCCATCCCATAATCCCTTCCCTGATGGCAGAGCTCAACATGCTGAGTGTCAGTCCCCATCCTCCCTTTCTTGTCCACGTCCTCACCAAAGAGAGCCAGGAGCTGGTTCTGTCGCAGCCTCTCCTAACCATGGTTGCCATTCCAAAGTGGCCTTGTTTTTCAGATACCATCTCTTTGCTATTTTTCTTCACTATTTTCTCACTCTCAGTTTGTTAACAGGTAAAATGGTTCATCTTATCTCACTGACTTGGTTTTTCCTTTTGCTGGGTGTGGGCTGCCCAACAGCCTCCTTCCCCTCCGGTTGTTTTCAACAATGTCGGTGCCGGGGTTGCTGAGATGAACACGGAGGCTCTTCCAGCTGGGGCGGAGTGGTGAGGCGTGACATTTAGGAAGACATTAAGCTTCAGTTTTGTCAAGGCACTGTTGCCACCCTGGAAAAAAGGTCTATAATTGAAATGATATAGAGACACAGAGTAGGAAGAGGCCACTAATTAAACCGATTATCTTCGTCATGGTATGAGAAAATCAGTCCCACGACTTCCCGGCTTGAGAAAATAGCAGGCTCCTTCTAAAGGTTGAACATAGTTTTCTTGGATAATGACAAATACATTTCCTTGTTGGTGGGAGCCACGTAAATAACCAAGAATGAAAGAAAGGGAGATATCAGAGATTTTTTTTTCTTTTGTAAAATCTCTTTTTACATTCTAAGTTTTTAGAATAAATTGAGTTATCTCTGGAATAGGCAAAACTATCCCCAAAATCCCACTCCCCAAAAATGTTTAGAAATAAGTCCTGGTATGCTATTATAATTTTTTAATTAGAAGAAATACATTAGCATTAGACCAGTGGTGGCTTGGAAAGGGGGACTTTATGACCCCCCAATATCCATCAATTTTCCCCCAGACATTACAGCTCTTCCCCCTCAAAATAACTGCCCGGACATGCCAAATATTCCTTCCAAGCCAGCTCCACCTTCCAGCCCAATCGCTACACCATTGTTCCCATATAGAAATTCTGGAGCTGCCACCACAGGGGCCTAACCCATCACATCCTCTCGGCTGGAATTTCAGTGTCAGACTCATCAGTGTGGAAGTGGATATCGGGATGGTGGCTGCTCCTAAGGTCCATCCCCAACATTGCTACTGGCTTCCAGTGAGGTCTTGAGGCCCAACTTGCAGCTGCAATCATTTCCATGTTTAACTTAAATAATTGTGGAGAAGAAAAGTGGGAAAAGGGAGGGAACTCACCAAAGGCAAATCTGGATGTGCTGGTCTCAGGATCAAGGCACCAAGAAGTCTGGGTATTAATGGATCCTCAGCAGGTCTTGGCTCTTCAAGTACTATTTTTTGTACACCAAACTCTAAAAATATGTACTTCCCATGCCATTCTCACAATTTTTGCCATGTGTGGGAACCTCATGTGCTCATTCTTACCTCATAATATGTCTTTAAGTCATCTAATTTACATATAAGAAAACTTGTACAACAGAACAGGAAAACCTGTATCACTGGCCATATTGTAGATAACCCAAAAATGAATATAGTTCTAGCTAGAGGCTATCACTTGTAGGGGTTGCCAAGCCTCACACATTTTTCATTCTTAAAATGGTAGTATGTTTTGGATAAATGTTAAAGACGCACTGGCATCTGACTGGTACTTGCTCCTTGACAGAATCAGAAGAATCCATAGAGAATTGAGAAAGTGATCATTTTTGTTGTTGTTTTTGTTGATATGATGTTATTAAATCCCAATTTCATGTACTACTTTAAATCACTTTAGGTACTACTAGTGGTAAAGGTCCCATACTTGGGGAAATGTTGGGATCTCCTCAAAGCAAGACTGGTTCCTCATATGGAAATGAGGAGGTGGGACCAGTGTCCTCCAAATGGTCCTCTCTCCAGGTGTCCAGGGAAGTCCCTTGAGGGACCCACTGAAGGAGTCACCAAGCTTCCTGGATGGGTTCTCCTGGGAAGTCTCCTAACCAACTATAGGGCCATAAAGTCACCAACAACACTAATGCACCCGGGAAATGTTCACCTATCCTGTCCCCACTGGACAGCAGCCCCAGCTCTGATGTCCTGTTTCATTCCCTGATTTCATAGGCAGGAGGGAAGCACTACCACCCCACCTGTGCCAGATGTGTACGCTGCCACCAGATGTTCACTGAAGGGGAGGAGATGTACCTTACAGGTAAGCTAATCTGACCTTCCATAAGGCTTTCCAGTCCACTCATAACTAGAGAGGAGACACAATCACCTTCCATTTTGGTATTATCTTTGCTGTTGGCTTGTCCTCAAAATTGCAATTAATTCGCCCCTCTCTAGGCGGATGGGAAAAGTTGCTGGTGTGGCTAATACGAAGTGACATGTAATCTGCCTTCCGTCCCTTCGTGCCTCCACCCGCTGCTCAGCTGGCCTGCTTCCCTGGCAATGCTCTGAGCAGACTCCCCTGCCTCTGCCTGGGGGCAGGAGGCTGAGCTGCAGGAGGCCAAGGGGTCAGAGAACTTTAGAGGGGTGCCCGGGTTGCAGTCTGTGGCTCCACAGCCTCTACCCACCTTGTCCTATCCCAGTCCTCCCCACGTCTCAGAGCATCACACTAGGCTGCTGCTCAGGACTCCTGGAGCTCTCAGAGTGCGTGAAGAGGAATGGGAGGAGCCATTAATAGTCCCCTAAAAGCAAACCAGAGCTGCTTCCCTTCTGCTACCTCCCAGGGACTAGTCTATTGCCCCAGGACTCCTGCAACAGTCACCTAATTGGACTCCAGACTCTGGTTAGTTCTCTCTCCTTTGCCCAGCCCATCATCCCAGGCCTTCAAAGCCTCGCAGCTCTGACCCATCACGAGCTCTTCCAGGCAACCCCTGCCTACCAGTTCAGGTACAGACACTTCTAGCTATGTCAGATCTCTCCAGAATCACAGACTTCCTTTCTAGACTAGAACACTCAAGCCACTAAAGCCAGTTTTTAATCCACTTATTCATCCCTTCAACAACTATTTCTTGAGCCTCACCATGTACAGGCCTTGTTCTGGGGTCCATTGCAAGGTCCCACCACACCCCTCCAATCCAGTGAGGGAGGCAGGGGTTAGCTGGTAATCCCAGGAACAATTGTCAACCACAGTGAGCCCGTGCAGGGGGGAAGGGCTGGGTGGTGAGCGCACTGGGTGGGAGGGAGGAGTTCCGAGAAGGCTTCCTGAGAAAGGACCAGGAGCTGCGATCCTGCATGAGTGGGTATCAACTGGCATCTCACTCCATTAAGGCTGCTGGAACAAACTACCACAGACTGGGTGGCTTACCAATAACAGAAAGGTATTGCTCACGTTCTGCAGGTGGGGAGCCCAAGATCAAGGTGCCAGCAGATTTGGCATATGATGAGGGCCTGCTTTCTCATAGATGGTGCCTCCTTGCTGTGCTGACAGGAAAGGCAGCCCCCTGGAGCCTGTTTTTTATTTTTATTTTTATATACTTTTCCTGGTGCATTGTAGTCTCATATCATAATGTAAATCATAATGATAGTGGCACACAGCACCTGGTGGGCTTCCCCCTGAGAGCTTATTTTATAAGGGTACTGATCTCATTCAGGAAGGCTTTGCTGTCACCCTCTAGTCACCTCCAAAAAGCCCTGCCTCCTAATGCTATCACAAGGGCAGTGACATGTCAGCATAGATACTTGGGGGACACAAACTGGTCCCTACCATAGAGACTGGACGAGGAGAGGAGGGATGGGAAATGTCAACCTGAGGGTAAGACTCTGAGATGGGTGAAGAGGTGTGTGCGACCAAGTGGAACTGCGTGGCCCAGGTGCAAACACAGAGAAAGGATGCAGCCTGGGCGGGCAGGCACAGACCAGGCCGAGCCTTGTAGCAGGATGCCGTTCAGCCCCTGAAAGGAACTCATGCTGCTTCCCCTTGTCTTCCATGCCCTCCTCTGGAAATCCTGTCATTCTAGGCTCTGTCAATGGTTATGTGCTTCATCAACATCCAGGTTCCCCCAGCCATACCCACAACTTAACACACTCCCTCCTCCCAGAGCCCTGGTCCCCTCTGGCGTGTGTAAGAGTTGGTCTTCTCCCTAAAACTCCTTGCCCTGACACTGACTCCACTTGCCCTCACTCCACAGCTGGTCACTACCAGCTGAACTGCCATGATCAGACCCTGCCTATCTGTTTGAATAGCTGTCTTAAAAAGGAGTGAGAGCCCTTCCTTCAGCTTTCCTCAAAAGGTGGCTCTAGGGCCAGGCAGCCGGTTACAGGGAGTCTGTCTTTCTATCAAGCTTGTCCTGGCCACAGGTGTTCACAGCCATGAGTTCCCTGTGCCTGCAGCAGTTTCTCAACCTCAATGCTGTTGACATTCTGGCCTGGATAACGCTTTGGTGCGGGGATTGTCCTGTGCACTGTAGGGTTTTTAGTGGCTTCTCTGGCCTCTACCCACTAGATTCCAATAACATGCCCCTTCCCATTTAATTATTAAAAATGTCTCAGATATGACCAAATGTCCGGGGGATGAGGGAGCGTGCCAAATCATCCTCACTGGAGAATGCCTCACCTAGGGCTGTTCAACAGAAGCCTGTGCCATCTGTCAGGAGTGCTGGAGCAGGGATGCCTATTTGGATTCCATGAGTGACCATGTCTCAGATTCTGTGATTCCACAACTACTGGTTTGTTTGTGGTGTCATGTAAGTGTTGGAGATAGAAGGATCCCAGGAGCCAGTCTAAACTGTAAAGTGACTGCCCTCATTATATAGATGAGACAGATATTCCCAGAGAAAGGAAGAGACTTGAGTGGGAACCAGAGCTTGCAGGGACAAAGCAGGACCTAGCCTTGGGACTCCACCTCCAGGGCTCTCTCCTCCTTACCTCTTGGGACCCAGGCCTTGGCCACTACTCAGGTCCCTGCCCCTCCCCATGAGCACCAATCCCTTTGTGCCTGGGTCCCTACGTGATTTCTGCTTCAGGACCCTGTGTTATAAGTCTCAGCAAACTGTATGAAGTCTTCACGGGCACCATGGGGATCTGGAGTTTGCATTGGATTAAAAATGAGTCACACACTGTTCTTTCCCTCTCCTCTGGTGAATACATCTCCTAGTGTTGAAACCATCCTCATATCCACATTCTGTGCATCACTAGAATGATCAGCTCTTCCCCTTCCTGCCTGAATTCTCAATTCTAATTTTTCCCTGCTTCCTGTCTGTTCACTTAATATCTATTGAGCACCTACCATGTACCCAGTGCTATTCTAGCAACTAGAGATGCAGCAGAAATTAAAGTCTCTACCTTATGAAGCTCATAGTCTCATGAGTTAGTATCTTCACTAAGATGCTTCACACAGAGATGCTGAAGGAGTTAAGTGATGCAAAGCAGAGTGAACAGCTTTACGTGAGAGAGAATGCACCACCAAACCTAAGGCAGAAATGCCTCCAGGGGCGGGACATATTCTTGGTAGTGAAGAAGGGCCTGTCACCCTCTCATTAATTATCCCCATCCCTACCCCCTGGCACCTGGGAGAGTGGGAGTAATTGCAGGGCGCTCGAGGACCTGCCTCGAGGGATGCTGAGTGATCCTGGAATGAGGGGGCTCAGAGTCATGCTGACTGGGGCTGTGGGTGTCTCGTGGGGGTGGCAGCCACTAGGAGTCTCTGCTACCACTGAGAGCTGGGCCTGGGACACCCTGGCCAGCCAGGGGAACCAGGGCTCAAAATGACCTCCTGCAGAAATGGCAAGAGCACCTACCTTCCCAGCCCTGCAGAAGTAGAAAGAGCTAGCTGACAGCCAGGACTCCTGGGCTCCTGTGCCAGCACTTCCACCAATGGGCTGCGACCTTGAGAAGTGACTTCTCTTCTGGGTCTCTTCCTTTGCCTATCAGTGAAGATGGCATCACTGTCTCTCAGTGATCTAGCCCACTAGAGGCTGGATCTGCATCAGGCTTTCTGCTGTGTGTCTCTGTCCCGTGCTCAGGGATGAACAAAGCAGGCTTGCTTGCTGGCCTGGTAGAGTTTACTCTCTGGAAGGGTAGACTGATGTTAATCAAACAGAAGTGCAAACATCTAAGGGTGAACTTTGAAAAATACTCTGCAGGGAAAGTTTGAAAGAATGAGAATGTGTCATGAGGCCCCTCGTCCAGTCTGGGAGGCCAGCGAGGCCCCCTTGAAAAAGAGCATTTCGAGTCAAGATCTTGACAGTGAGTAGGAGGTGGGAGGGTGAGGAGACAGGGGAAATTATGGATGCAATGAGAACAACAGGGGCAGAGGCTCCTGGTGGGAGGAATCATTGCATGGAGGAGAAACTGAGTCACATCCACACACTCACTGCATGAGGTATGAAAGCAAGCACAGGTCATAAGGTTCTCGTGAACATAGGAGAAGAGAATGAATGTGAAGGTGCTGGGGACCCCATAAAGCAACGCATACAAGGGAGAGGTGAGGGAGCGAGACAGAGACAGAGACCTAGAGAGAGTGTGTGTCAGGATGCCCACAAAGCTCACAAACCCAGTCCTGCCAGTTCTGTAGCTGGGCAGTCAGGCACTGGCAGGTGGTCCCCGGAGACCCTTGGGGCAGTTGGGCTTTCATTGCAGAGGAATGGCTTTCTGATGGGCTCTAATTGGAAGAAGGCTGGTGTCTGTCTAGCGGAGAACTTTCGGAGCCCTGGTAAGCAAAAGCCAGTTTTCCTGTATTTGTTTTAAGTTCTGTTGCACATTCAGTCTTTTAACTTTTTGTAAAGATGCCAGATTTCTAATCTGTTTGTTATCCAAACTCTTCACTTGGGCTTCACCGGGAAATTAGGTCACTGATTTTTGTGTGGCAAAATAATAGCTGAAATGCTGCAGGTTCAGGGCAAAACTTACACAAAGGTTACAGTTGCTGGACCAGTGGGAATTTTTCTAAGGTCCAAATGTAGTTCATGAGATAGATTTTGCTCTTGCTCTAAAAGCCAACACTGAGAAGAAGGGGGAAGATTTTTTTCTCCCTTCTGTCTACACAAAATACCACCAGCGACTCCCCATCCAAGGACCTGAGACAGTAACACTAGAGACATAGCGGTTTAGCTGCACGTTTTAAAACAGATCTCAGTTATCATTTGTATATTCAACTAAAACCTTCAAGTTAGGGAATGATTTGTGAAATCCTGGGACAAACCCTGCTCTACTAATGAAAACATTACAGCAAATTGTAGGTCCTGCCAATAATAAAGATAAAACAATAGTGATAATAACAAAATACCATCAGCTGATATTGGCTGAGTGTTTACTATGTGTCAAGTACTGTACTAAGAGTTTTAAATATATCCTATTCTAGTCCCACAACAACCATTGTGAGCTAAAAAAAAAAAAATTAATAGTCTCATTTTAGGGAAAAAGAACAAAAGTTTAGAGAGATTACATTGTACCAAGGTTAGCTAGCCTGTCTTGCTAGAGTTTGTTTAAAGCAGTTATCTAGTGCTGCATTCCTAAGCTATGGTTCAGAGTTGGTCTTCTAAACTCTTTGAATCTCCTGAAATTGTGTGCCAAATTTTGTGTGTAGGTGTGTCTGCAGGAAGACGATCTGTAGCTTTCATCAGATTTTCAGAGGTGTCCACAGCCCCAAAATAAAGGGAAGAGCCTTGATTCTGTGTTAATGTAAGTCCAGAATGGAGCCCTGAGGCTTGCTTTGATAATTATACCAAACCCATACCTTGTATAGCAGAATCTATTTCAGACCATGGAGTTTTTTTTTTTTTTTTCAGTTCAGATGATACAAGGTCCTGGTATCAGTAGGTGTGTTCTTCTGGCACAGCTGGGGATGCTGTTGGTATTTATTTAGCAAAGGCCTCCTTTTCCTCTGACAGGTAACTCAGAAAGGGTGCACTAGCTAATAGATGTTCCAGTAAGCACCCCAGCTGTTAGGGGCTGTGGAGCACCAGCCCTCAGTCCTGATCTGCACAGCTAATCAAGCCACTTTCAAAGGCACCACTGTAGTACTGGCTGCTATCATTTCATAGTTTAGCACTCTTACCTTAAATTGGATCTCTCTACTGACAGCTTAGGTTGTAGGAGTTATGCTTAAAAACTTTAAATCTTCTGTTTCCCCAATCCTGCTATATAATTTTAGATTCTTCAAACATATCCTGTTCCTGTACTAAATTGATATTTCCTAAAGTCTGACTGTACTGAGCATATTTGATTTTAAGTAGAGTACATTTTAATTTTTGATGAGCTTCCAATTTTCTTTTTAGCTTTTAAGGGTTACCAAACATCTTGAATCATATAGAAAATATTACAGTGTCGTAGTCTGAGGTCTGTATTTCTGAAGTCCATCTCCAGCTTGTTCCTCTCACGTCACAAGACAATGTGGCCCTTCCCTCACCAGTTACATGTCACATCTACTTCACCAGCCAATTTGTCCCTGTTGGCCAGAATTAGGTCCAGAGTAGCAATTTCCCTGGTTGCTTCCTCTATTTTCTGAGAAACAAAATTGCCTGTGGGGCAAGTCAAGAACTTGTCAGATACGTGGGTTTTAGCTTGATGAGATGTTTTATTAGTCTCGACTTTTTAGGTGGCAGAAACCTAACTCAAGCCACCTTAGGCAAAAGGGGATTGATGGCTCGCAGAACTAAGTAGCATCTAGGAGCAGCTGGGTGGCAGAGACCTGGGTGTCAGCAGGTGGTTCATCTCCAAGCCTCTTTTTATATTTGGCCTCCTACCCCAAGCTGGGGGTGCCATGTGGTGGGAGGGAGGTCATGGCCAGTCCCTAGCCACCAGCTGTAACAGAGAGGCAGCATTCCCTCCTGGGCTCAGCAGAGAAGTCCCAGAGAGACTCCAGTGACCCAACTTGGGCCACAGGCCATTCCCAGGCCAGGGCAGCAAGACAGAGGTGGACAAGCAGGTAAGATATCCAAGCTCCCTACACCTCAGCTTCCTCATCTGTAAGAGAGGCAGGAGACCAGGCCCCACTGCACAAGGCTGCTGGGAGTATCAGCTGAGCTGCTGCAGGGTGCATTCTCTGCAAGGAGCCGGGCACCGCCAGCTCTGCCAGCCTGAGCTCTGGATAGACACCCAGGGGTGGCCATGCCCGGGACACTGCACTCATCAGTGCTGGCTCTTGTCAAAATTGCCATCTCAGAACACTTAGATAGTGCTCAGCGAAGGTCAGTTGTCAATATTATCTTTTACTTTAGTACTACTGTTATAAAATGGGTATGAAGCAGGAGGCCAGGCACAGGCACAGGCACCCTATAGATGTTAGTTACAATAATACCAGTAAGGTTAATAAGCAGACTTAGTGTTTGGCACATACTAAGCATACGCCAAGGACATTTTCACTACTGTCCTAACTGTTCCTATCAGCAGTTATCATTTCTCCCAAGTTACTAGGCACCTTGGCACTGCCATTCTCCTTTCCCCAACCTGCCAATGTGGCCCATGGTAAGCAACTTCAAGATAACTAGGCACTTTTCTCCCTCCACCTCTTTATTAGGCTTCAAGCCCCTTCATGCCAGCTCCAAGCAAATCAGTCTTTCCCACTTCTCCCAAGATGCCCTCATCCCTGGGCACAAGCCCAGCCTCCCAGGAGGGCATGCTGGCAACTGAGCCAGGCTTCTGTTCAGCAACTCCACCTGCACAGCCTGCCTGTCACTCACCGCATCCCCCTCCCTCACCCAGGCCCTGATCCCCAGGCTCTCTGTGACTCCTTTCCCTCACCAGAACTAGATCTGGGCACATAGATTATTTGGGGGGCAGGAGGGGAATGGGCAAGAGAAGATAACATTTATAACAATAATAACTAACACATCATGCACTGTTCTAAGTGCTATAAATATATTAACCTCATTAATCCTTAAAACAAACCTACAATGGAAAAACTGTTATCATCCCACCTTATAGATGGGGAAAGCAAGGCACAGAGTATGTGAGGTGCTCTAGAAATGCAGTTAGTGAGGCAGTAAGTATAACCAGGCTTTCAACCTCTTAAGAATATTATGTTAAATAATGCATAGAGTGCCTGATGCATGGGAAGCTTGCTAATGCCCAAGATGATGGTAATGAGGACATGGCTATTACATGGCAGATTCACTCACAGATGAGCTTGCTATCTCCCTCCTGTGGAGTCTAGACCCTTAGTAACAGAGGAAGAACAGAGGGTTCTGTGGTCTGCAGACACAGTTCACCTGCTGGAGGACACAGGGCAGGGATTTTCTTTTTTCTTGAGATCAAATTCATATAATATGAAATTTAGCCTTTTAAAGTAATTCAGTAGCTTTTAGTACATTCCTAATGTGCAACTATCTATCTAGTTCCAAAATATTTCATCATCACAAAAGAAACCCATACCCATTAAGTGATTGTTCTCCACTCCCCCTCCCCTTCCCTCTGTCAATCACCTATCTGCTTTGGATCTATAGATTTACCTATTTGGGCTATTTTATATAGATGGGATCATACAGTCTGTGTTCTTTGTGACTGGCTTCTTTCCCTGAGCATAAAGTTTTCCAGGTTCCTCCATGCCATACCATGCATCAGTATGCCATACCTTCTGTGGCTGTATAATAGCCCCATGTGAGGATATATCACATCTGATTATCTGAGTTTTAAAAGGTTTTAAAGACTGCAGTCTATGTCACAAAACTAGTACTGCTGTTATAAAGGCAGAATGATGAGAACCCCTCTCCCCTCCCTCACCTCCCACCACCACCCTCCACCCACTATAGTCAAGAGAAATCTGGAGAACCCTGCTGCAGGAGAATTCCCTGGCTAGGGTTCCCAAATGCCCACATTGGTGAGTGGGAAGGTTTGGCAGGTTGACACAGAGGATCCACAAGGTGGGTCATGGCAACCTGCAGTATCTAAAAACGTTCAGATTCAAATGACCAAACAGAACCCTCAGGCCAGCTTCTTTCCATCACTCTTGTGTTTGTGACCCCTGGCGGGTCATCCTGAAAGACAATGGCACCAGCTCCAGCTTTGGCATTTGAAAAATAAGACTTTGACAGAACCAAGTCCAAGGTCCAGCAGAGGAGTGAAAGGATTCCCAAACGCTAAATCAATCCCAGATATTACAGGGGTAGGCCGTGCTATAACCAGTCAGCTCATACTCTCTGCTGACCCTGCTAAGGATGGAAAAGCAGCCCTAACACCCAGCCAAGGGGTTGTTTGGGAGATTCAGATCTCTGTCTTTGAGTCAGCTGATACTGAAACAGCTAGTGCTTCACTCCTGTAACCTCCAAGGTAAGTTTCACCGGCAGAACCTAGAGTTGTGAGTGACAATCTCAGAGGACTAGAGAACATGACTGTGGACCCAGGCAAAAAATGTTGCCTTCTCCTGAGATGTTAGGGTTCTGTCTTGTAAGATTGGGTTCTTCCCCGTGCCACTCCAAAGAAACCAGTCTAGTGTATGGTATTTAGTCCTCTGGTTCTGTGTTTAGAGTCATGAAATCAGCTGGGGAACTGTTGAAGCAGAAATTCCCAGGCCCCACCTCCAGGAAGTTGGCCTCAGTGGCTCCTGGGGCCCAGGAATCTGCACTTGATCAAATAAGTGGGCCACGGGTCACACTTCAACAAACCCCAACCTACTGAATATTCTTACAGACACTCAATCTGGAATTGTAGCTGTCAAATCAAAGCCTAGACTGTACTATTTGTCCAAATCTCTAAACCCAGCTTACAGAATCCAACTGGATGAAGATAGGATATCCTATTTCTTTTGCTTATTCATTCACTCAGTGAGTATTTATTGAGAATCTTCAGTCCCTGGATATATATCTGTAGGGGAAAAAAAATAGGTATGAATCCTTCTCTTCATAGAACTTATGTTCTCATTATATTATTTGATAGGACCAAATAATTATTTTCTTTATACAGAGACGTATGTTAAGGTAGAAACAGAATCTCCAAGAATTGGGATGGCTGGTTAGAATCCTTCAGTGCCATGATGAGTGTCCTCCACACTATCTTTACTGAGTCCCTTCCCTACACTGTTTACCCTCCTCCCTTTGCTGTCTTTCACCTTATACCTTTTTAAATATACATGCTTTTACCCAATGTACACTTAAATACTTCTAGGGTTAGGAAGTTCACTCCCACATGGATGAGACCTTCCAATTCTCAGGTGTTACTTTTCCTTCACTGGAATCTCTGCTCCTTAGTTCTTGTTCTACTTTATAAAATTTGCAGGGCAAATCAAAGCCTCCTCCCACAGAGAGACATCAAAACATTCAAAGTTCAGTTCAGTCCCTTTTTCTCAAGGTGCAGACCCTGCCTGAGGGCCTAATTTTGAGTCCCTTCCCTACACTGTTTACCCTCCTCCCTTTGGTGTCTTTCACCTTGTACCTTTTTAGATATACAAAGATAGGACCCAACCAGTCACTCACGTGCTTCTTGATTAAACACGCATGGGCCAGGCCCTCTGTCAGCCTTCCTTCTTCTCCTGGATGTTATCTTTATGCTGCTGTAACATCTTTGAGCTATTAGCCAAGAACATAAGCTCAACATATGATAATTTCATAGGCATCTTCATTTAAAAAATCATTTTTATCTCCATTATTCTAAGTTTACTTCTAGCTACCAAGAAATTCTTTTTGACCCTTTTTATTTAGATGATATACTGCTAATTCCTAAACCTCTCATTTCTTTCATAGCTAATTATATATTTTTTCTCTCTTTTGATCCTCATTTATTAAATAAATATTCTTTCCCAGAAGACTAAGACAGGCCATATAAAAAATAAAAATAGTCACGGAGCCGGGCGTGGTGGCGCACGCTTGTAATCCCAGCATTCAGGAGGCTGAGTCCGGAGGATCCGGGTTCACGGCCAGCTTCAGCTACCTAGTGAGGCACTCCGCAACCTAGTGAGACCCGGTTTCAAAATAAAGAATAAAACCCAGCCGGGCGTGGTGGCGCGCGCTTGTAATCTCAGCATTCGGGAGGCTGAGACCGGAGGATCCGGGTTCGCGGCCAGCCTCAGCTACCTAGTGAGGCACTCCGCAACTTAGTGAGACTCGGTTTCAAAATAAAGAATAAAAAATAGGGCTGGGGGTGTAGCTCGGAGGTAGAATGCCCCTGAGTTCAATCCCCAGTACCGCAAAAAAAAAAAAAAAAAAAAAAAAAAAAAA
>PVLC010012308.1:0-37139 GCA_004027655.1 Graphiurus murinus
CAACAGATGAATGGATTACAAAACTATGGGATATGTACACAATGGAATTTTACTCAGCCATAAAGAAGAACAAAATCATGTTATTTGCAAGGAAATGGAGGGAACTGGAAAACATTATGTTAAGTGAGATAAGTCAATCACTAAAAGTTAAAAATCAAATGCTCTCCCTAATATGTGGAAGCTAGGGAGAAAATGGGACTTTAGAGGGACTCCAGGTGAAGGAGAATTCTTAGGTGAACAAAAAATTTGACTTAATGGAAGGTAATGGGAGGAGGGGGGACACCCTAATGAGCATGATGTACTTACAAGATCACATCAAAGTCAATCACTAAACTGACCAGGAAATAGGGGGAGGGTGGGTGGGAATTGGGGAAGGGAAAAAAACCAAAAAAAATCAGTTTGAACTAAAAAAAAATAAATAAAATAACACAGTTCAGATGTAATAATTCTATTAGACATTGATAAAAATAGGCATGATCACAGCAACTCCTGGGTTCATAAAGAGCCATGTCATGGAGAATTCTTCACATGAAACAAATACAGACTCTGGCTCAGTTCTTGGTTTAGTGGACTCTCCTCCAGGATTTGAATGCTCTTTCGGATTCCTTGAGTGACACTGTTTCTGAGCCTTCAATTCAATGGTTTGATCAATGCAAGAGCCACACCAAAGCAGAGAACAGAGCAGCAGAAGGGAATGTGGGAATAGAGGGAAAGAGAAGTTAAAAAATTATAATGGAACTACTGAAAGAAGATCATGATGTCTGGGCATGGTGGCACATGCCTATTATCCCAGAACTTGGGAGGATGAGACAGGAGGATCACAGATTTGAAGCTGGCTTCAGCAATTGAGAACCTTAGCAATTTAGTGAGGCCCTGCTTCAAAATAAAAAATAAAGTATGGCTGGGGGTTAGCTCAGAGGTAGAGGGCCTGTGGGTTCAATCCCCAGCACCACACACACACAAAAGGAAGGTCATGATGTCAGATCACATAGACCAGGAAGTATGGCTTCAACTGCCAGTGAGCTGCCTCCCGGCTGCACCCTTAAGTGTGAAGAGCAAGGAACTCTCACATGGCCACTTTAGTCTTCTGACTCTCTCCCTTGGCTTGCTACTCTTTGGCCATTCCTGCTTCTGCTGTTTCCAGAACTTTCTGATCCCCCTTTGTCCCCAGAGCCTTTGTGCTTGCTCTCTTCCCTGACTGGGATCTGTGTCATCCCTTCTTCCAGCTTAAATCTCTCTCTAGAATTCTTCCCTGTCCTTCTGCTTGAGGAGCATCCACTCCCAGACCCTCTGGTCTCTATCATAGCTTCTCTAGGGCTATCTGAATCATTCTTGTTTCTAAGCTTCTCATACATTCTGTATTATATAGTAACAATTAACCATCAAGTCCCAAGTTTTCAGTCTTGTAAATGTCTCAACAAAATTGACTCAGGTGCCTTAAAATAGGTTGGAAATAAAAATCTAGAGTTTATATATGGTATATAAATATATTCGTAAATACACATAATGCCCTCATCATTCATCTGTTACTCTTCTTATAAGAATAGACCTCTAAAATCATGGTAATTATTTTAGTTACCATAAGTGGTACTTGTGTTTCTCAGTGTTAGCTTTTAGTATTCCACATCTGAGGCAATAGGAAAAAATGGGTTAAATACAGCTCTGATCCTGGACTCTTGAGATTGGACTACATGACTCTGAACCTCCATGCTAGGACTTAGTAGATGTGTAACCCTATGCAAGCATTCAATTTTTACGTGCCTCAGGTCAATCATCTGTAAAATGGGGAGAACAGCAATGGCTACGAAAGAGAGTGCTGTAAAGACTAAATGAATTCATTCAAGCAAAATGCTTTAGAGGTAACAGGCACACAGAAGTCATAAAAATTCATTAGCTATTGCTGTTATACTAGCAAGAACAGAGGTAATTCTGGTATATTTAAGTGAATTAATGCATGCTAATAGATGTTAGATCAATGAGCCATGCTTTTCATTACTGATTTTTATATTACCACTAGCCAAAACAATATTGTATTCCTTCTAGTTCCATATTCTCAGATGAAATGGAAAGAATCAGTCCTGGACATCAAGTCACTGTAAGCAGTACCCGTAAATACAATCACTTCTACTTTGAGAAAACTTGAAACAGCATTGCTAATGTTTATTTAGACATATCAAAAACACAAAGAAGTAAAAACTGATTCATAGATCTATTCCCTACAAAATATGAACATATTTGATACACAATCATGTGTTATGGATGGTGATGATCTTTGACACCCACTTCTCAAAAATTTGTCTCTTTATCTACCCCATAATCATGCAGTTAAGCACTTAAAGTGGGCCACAAAGCAGGAATAGAATCCTAATAACACATGTATACTGTGGTGCCTGATTCTGAAGAGGCCACGTCCCATCCATTACCAGCTGGGGACAGATGTGTGATTTCTGCCACCTTGGCCAAGTGTTCGGACCTTTTTAAAATTTTCACATATTTGATTATATATCCTTCCTCTGATTAGAAAATGGAAACAAAATTGTCCATTCAGAGATAAAGGAAGGAGAGATGGGTAATAGTCCATCAATAAAATCACTGGCAGGGGTATGAAAGTGGAAAGAAATTGGGGCCCAGGTTCAGCGTGTAGCTCAGTGGTACAGCACTTGCCTAGAGTGCACAACGCCCTGAGTTCCATCCCTAGCACCTAAAAATAAATAAGAAAATAAAACAAAATGGTTTCTACTGTCCTTATAAGGCAGTAGCTCTTACATTTTAGAGCATCGCAAATCTTCTGTTTGATTCTGATAAAAACAATGGATCCTTGAGGAAATTCACACACACATAAATGTTCACATATAATAACCAGGGCTTGAAAAGCCCCCCTGCCCAAAGTCAATCTAAGAACCATATGTGCCAGGGTAAAAAAAAATGACACTGTGGAAACTGCAAATGCCCTCACTTCCTTTGTATATAAACACTTCTTCAGATAAATAAAAATAAGTAAAATAAAATTGAGTTTAGAAGAAGGAGGGCTAAAAACTTAGGATAGACTACTATAGCTTGGAAGAGTCTTGCTTGGTTACAGTCTAAAACTAAGGATGTTTGATGAACATATAAATGCAATTTCTATTAATTAAATGCAAATTGAGTAATATAAGACAGATCTGATCCTGTATAGTTCCTGAATATTCAGAGAATAATGTGCCAGTTTTTCCTTGACAAATTAGTTAGAGCAAGTTTTCTGTTACTAAATAATACAGTATGGAATAGGAGAAAAATTTAATATCAGGTGCTTTGAAATTATTCCCTTGAAGAACTATTATTTCCTATTTTCTTTTCCACTAAAATTGTACTTGTTTTCATTTTCAACCAGTTTCAAATGGGAGGTGTTTATCTTGCCTACTGCTCAAATTAAACACTGCATATTCACAGGAGCAGACATACTCAAAATAGCAATCTTTTAAAAGACTCACATTCAGTATTTAAAATATTGCTGGTGGGGATGCAAAATGTTTTTTAAAAAAGTCTTAAAAAGCATTCCGAAATGGAAGACAAAACATTCTTACACTTTCATTTGTTTTGAAATAGAAAGTTAACATACTTCATGAAACAATCTTTGGGCATCATACTATTTAAACATTCTTACTTACATCTTGAATTAGATAGATAAAGAAAAAAGAGCATTAGCAGTACTTAAATGCAGAAAACCGATTACCAGAAGGAGAAATCATTAGAGCCCACTGTTTTCACTAGCACACAGAGCAACCAGTAATTGAGTTTTAAGAAATCTCTGAGGTGGTCTCGGTACAGAAATCCAGACATGGCAACACAATCTAGTTTTCTTTAATTACATTATCTCCTTGAAGGAGATAACTTGCACAGCTCCACAAAGCAAACTGTTTATGGAGAAGACAGGCAAGAACAGTGGGTGAAAGTATTGAGAGGTTAAGGACTTTAGAGGGCTTTAGATTATCTGGAGGGATATATAGAAATCAGAGCCATACTGAGGAAGAAGACAGATGTTCTGTCAACTGGTGATACTCTCTGGAAGATCATGACATCTGACTCCTTTGTCCATTGGCCAAGCTTTCATATATCACCTTCTGTGGTCTCTCATTACTGAGAAAACATGGCCTAGCCCTTAGTGTTGAACACACATGCTTAAAGCTGATCTAGAGTCTTCTAACCTAATCAAAGCCCAAACTAAACCTTTGGCCATGGCTATGCTGTTCATAGGAAGAAGAGGATAGAACGCTCAGTGGAAATTATTTTCTGAAACACAACATTATGGAGTAAGCAGACTTCCATTCTTTCTAAACTTGGGGGGGGGCGGTCTTTGGTGATTTCAGGATCCACATAAATAGAATACTGACAGTGAAGTGGTAAGTTGGTTTGCACTGGCTCACAGAGCTGTCTGTGTAATTTTCAGAAATTTTGCAAGCTGGTTGTTTAAAAAGCCATTTAAATTATGCAACTCATAATTAAATAACTTAAAAGCAGAGGTGATAAAATATTCAAAATTCCTCACTGCCTGATTACTTCACTACATTTTTACTATTATCTAATGTCCTTAGACAGTATGTCTATTTTATATATATGATACAAATGCTATTAAGATAGTGTACTACTGCCAGCATGCAGTGACATCAAATGTGCAGACACAAATCAGCTATGGTAGGGGTATTTATGAGACATAATTGGCAAACACTACACATTTATTGTTTTCTTGGTTATCTAGGCTTAAGAAAATAATAATGCATTTAAAAGTATATTGTTGCAGGGTGTGGTGGCGCACACCTTTAATTCCAGTACTTGGGAGGCTGAGACCGGAGGACCACAGATTTGAGGACAGCCTCAGGTAAATTAGTGAGACTATCAGGATTCTAACTAGATCCTGTTTCTAAATAAAAAACAAAATAGGTCTAGGATGTAGCTGGGAGGTAGAATGCTCTTGGGTTCAATATCTGATACTAGAAAAACAAAACAAAACATACTGTTTCTGTAGCTCTTACATGGTAAATGGCACAAAAAGTTAAGAAAAAATTCTTTGGTATTCTCAATTATCTGATTCAGCAAAAAAGTTACTCATGTCACTGACAAATCAGTAAAATTTTGAGATAAATTTTTTATTTTTTTGTCTTCCTTCTTAACATGAACAACATAATCAACCAACACTCATGTCTCATATCAAGCATACCTGTTTGTCAAGGACATGAGGAACTGTGCTGAGGTGGATAATAACCGAGTAAGAAATCATCTGAACTTATCGAATTATGGCTGAATTGCAACTATAGGTTGACCACGAATGTAGGAATTCAACATCAACAAAGGCATTCTATGGGAATCAAACTGTTTTTCTGTTGACTTTGCTTAGAAGTTTATTGTTCCCCCCAAACCACAGAAATAGTTCACTTAAGGTCTTCTTTGTCCTTGAAATTAAATGGGTTACAATTCTATTTGGATACAATCAAACATTGAACAGAACCTTTTAAGACGATAATGCACCAATAAAAGCACATTAAAAATATATATTGTGATACATAGATTTGTAATTTTATAAATGTTTCTAACTAAGGAAATTTCAGATAATTCTCTTTGTTATCATCCTCATGTCCTATGAAAAAGCTCACCAATTGGCTGTAAGGATCATTAGAAAGGAATCAAAGTGCATTTACTCAAAATGTTCAGAAGACGAAATGGGATTAACACTGAACTCAGGAGGTCATGGCTTGATCATAGCTCAAGCTCAAGCTCAAACACCATAAACGATGCCTATCAAATACTGAACACTGTTGAGAGGGCAGAGACCATCATGTGCTCTCTTTGTTCAAGAGAATATGAAGGATGCAGACACCTCAGGGAGAAGGATGTTCTCAGAAACACACCAAAGGGCTTCTAGAAAGTACCTGCTACCAATGCATTTTTTAAGACTATTGACATCTCTGTTTTTATTTGTTACAAGTTATCCTGAGCCTCCATAGAGAATAAGAACCCCATAAGCTGCAGCCTATTGGATTCTGGTTTGGAAGAGTACAGTGCTGTTTGATCACATACTTTTTTTTTTTTTTTTTTTTTTTGCGGTATTGGGGATTGAACTCAGGGGCATTCTACCTCCGAGCTACACCCCCAGCCCTATTTTTTATTCTTTTATTTTGAAACAGGGTCTCACTAAGTTGCGGAGTGCCTTACTAGGTAGCCGAGGCTGGCCGCGAACCTGGATCCTCCGGTCTCAGCCTCCCGAATGCTGGGATTACAAGCGTGCGCCACCATGCCCGGCCTGATCACATACTTTTCAAGATCAGGTTTCACATGCTAACCACATCTTCCTTGAAAATAACATTTTGCCACTTTGAATGTTGCTTTTTTAAGTTCCTGAAATACATACACCGGGGGCATCAACCAACAGGTAGGTTTTTTCTTTGACTTCTCTCCATGGGAGCCTCAAGGCACGTATGAAGGACATGAGCACTGCTTTCATTTTCCAAAAGAAATCAGCTTTCTCCTGGGAATTCAAAGCATGTTATGCCCCATAGTGATTTCTAAGAACTCACACATATGTAGAGTGAATAAAACCAGCAGAGAGGTAGGCCTTAGATGAGAGCACATTTGTTAGTTTTCCTTGAAAGTTTCAGAACTCTGGCCCTAAGAGAAGCCAAAGCCAGGCACTTACACACAAGGATGGGAAGGTGATGAGACCAAGGTAAAAAGACCCATTTGGGGGGGAACAATCCAAGGGGGAAGATCTGATGGGAAGATGGAAGGCAGCTTTCTTTACCTCTGAATTCTCTGGCTTTGCAAGGGCTTCCTATAGCTCTGAGGCTGCACATAACATTTTCTACCAAATCAAGATGGCAACCGAAGCTGGGCATGTTGGTCCACACCTGTAATTCCAATATTTAGGAGGCTAATACAGAAGGAATGAGGGTTTGAGAACAGCCTAAGCAATGTAGTGAACTCTCAGCAATCTAGCAAGACCCTGTTTCAAAATAAAATAAAATAGGGTTGGGTCTGTAGCTCAGATTAAAATGTCCCTGGCTCAGTTCTATTCCTAGTATCACACACACACACACACACACACACACACACACATGCGCGCGCGCGCGTGCCCCCCCCCCCCCGAAGTAAGGAACTGAAAATCCACCCTCTCCCAGATTGGCCGTGTGGAATAACAAAAAAGAACAATGCACATTCCCAGCCCGTTTAGGATCCCCTAATCTGTTCCCACCTAAGCCTTATACCTTGTTTTACCTGAGCATTTCAGTTCACAGGGTCAGAGGAGAGAAGGAACTTCACTCCCATTAATTGGGACCAACTATTGACAAAATGCTTTATAAGTATTATATCATTCATAATTCTCCCCACAGCATAGGGAGGTGATATTTGGAGGCCTGTCAGAAACTGTGCTACAGGGTTTCCAGAGAATGAGGCAGATATGGCCCTTGACTTCATGGAATTCACACCTCAGTTGAGTTCAGAGAAGTGACTAGCCAGGCCATGAGCAAATAACCTCTAGCTAAAAGTTGGAGGCTAAGTGTGTGTGTGGGGGGGGGGCAAGAAATAGCTCAAGGAACACAAGAGAGAAAAGAAAGGCAAGAAAAGCAATCACACAAGGATGCCCAGAAAGTCAGCTGAATACCTAGAACCCGGATTCTAGTCTGTACTCCATCTCGCCAAGTCACAGCCTTGCTGCTGCACATCTCTGTTGACCTCTGGGAGTGCCCAAGAGGCAGAGAAACAGCACGCATGGAACTTTTCCCATTGCCTGTCTTGTTCCCTGGAGTCGGAGCATCATCTTTGGAGAAGAGCTTCTTTTCACCGTCCTGAGAAGAACAGTAACTGAGTTCCAGATCTAAGGTGAGGGTGAGACAGATTCAGAACACTTCTCTTAATTAATATTCCTCAAGCACACAGGTAGTGAGCATGTGCAAAAGATAGCCCTCTCCGGCTGCCAGGGACAGGAAGTCAAAAGAAAAACTGTATGTCAGGCCATCCTATTATAATAATAGATTAAAAGGGCACAAACTGGGTACTAATTAGCAGTCATGAAAATGCCAGGCTCCAGATTGCTCATCTTCATATCTGGGCAGTAAAGCTTCCACATGCACAGATAACATGGAAGTAAAATCTCAGGGTGCAGCTGCCAAGGCTCAGCAGGCAGGAGCTGGGAGAGGCAGCTGTGTCCAGCAGTACAACCTGTACTCTCCAAAGACTCCAAAAGCATTCAGGTGACTGCCCAAGAATTAAAAATCAGCCAGCCCAGAGCGAGGCAAGCGACTCCTAACTCAGCGAGGGACAGCAGGAGACCTTGCCAACACCTGATTGATCGTCTTCAAGCCCCTCTTTCCGAGATGTATTCCTGTCCATGGTCTCTCACAGGATTTTATGCAGAAGGCTACTTCAGAGAAATGAGATGGTTTTATTAGCATGCAGGGTCCAAAGTTTAGCCTAAAGGAGAGATACCTTCATCAATAAAATCTTTTTTGATTAAATTCAGTCTTTCTTCTTGGGTCTGCTCAGAGCTCAGAAAATAAGCCGAGTGTGCTTTCTTAACTTTTATCCCCAATTTGTTCCCTGAGGATTTCAAGGATTCTCTTACCATCAGGGCAATGTATAAGAAGAAAGGAGACTTAACAAGTTGTTTCTTGATAAATTCACACCTAGTAATTTGGTCTTGGAAATTCATCACACTCAAATATCTAGCTTGGTCAGTTGTCTGTGTATTCTAGGTTAACTAATTGAAATAAATTTTTAAAAAATAATTGCCATTAATAGGATATATCAAGAGCCACTTTTTAAAAAGGAATTTGAGGGTTTTTTTTAATAAGCAAAAGACTATGTTGACATTGTATGTAAAACAAAAGCCAGGAAAATTACTTGCAGCCTTTCTACTGACACAACAGTTAAAAGGGCCAAGTGGAATGAAGCAAGTGAACTATACAGTAATCCCTAACATATTTATTTTTCAGCATTATAATGAGGGCTGTATATTACTTAATGGTAAATATTCCACTCACTGTATCATGAAATATCTGGGGGAAAAAATCAAGACCCTTCTTTTTTTAAAAAAAATTCAGCTCCACATTAGAAAAGAGATGGTCCATCCGTATTTATTTATTTTCCTTTAGAGATATGGACAAATATCACTGGGTTGAGACTGGGTCCTGCTCTCCACATCATAGCAATTTAGCTTGCCAAATATGACCTTTTGGAAGACCTGGGTTGTCTTGCTCCCTTGAATATCCTTTGTCTTAATTTGTCCCCACTGCACTGTCTGGGCTGATATTCAAGATGCTCAACCATGCTTGGGAATTGGCCAATCAGATTGGGACTGGACACCAGACATCAGCATCCTGTCCAGCCTTCTGCCCAGATACCCCAGCTGTTTCAAAGGTTCTAATGATAATATGGGCTACCTTCAAGCATTTGCCTACTTTACTGGATGCCTGAAAAGACAATTTGTAAATCTCTAATAGGGATAATTCCAGCACTCTTACTACAAGCCATTACAAAAACTATTCTCAGACTCAATGGAGGCTATTTTAAGTCCATTTTAAACCACAAGAATAAAGTCCTTGGGATGGACCCAGCTCACTAGGAAACCCTGACCAAGAAAGTTCTATCCTCCAGAAGAACCATTTTCTTCATAAAGGAAATCCACTCTTCCTCAAAGAGGTGCTCAAAGAAACATACTTTCTAATCTCAAGTCGTGGTTGCTAATAAATACTTTCTGTTTTATATATAAGGGTTTAAGGATTTTTACTACATATACTCTTTGGTGCTCATTAAGAAGACACTAAGTCTTCATGGGTTCATAAGCACATACATAGCTGGATAATTTGCAGCAACTGTGCATTACCAAATGAAAAATCCTAATGAGAGGATGCACAATGACTGGGAACATGTGTTGTTCTTTTCTTCTTTCTTTTATCAAAGATATTGTATTGAATTTTCTTCAGAGGGTTTATTAGTGCCTGTTTAATATTATCCCTCTCTTTCATGTGAAAACTTTCATTAGAATCCTAGGCAAAGCTTTAGGCTTTCAATGAGGAGGTTATTAAAAAATAATTAATATCTAAATGGTGCTCAAAATACCACATTACAGCTAATCGACGGCACTATCATGGGGCTCAGAGACGTGGGCTATATTAAATGCCAGAGAGCCAAGTCTGATCCATCAGTAATTTCATTATTTTCAAGTACAAAATTAACTTCTTGGGGAGGGGAAAGACTGCAAGGCTCCTGGAGGCCTCATTTGATGTGAGCAGATGATTTCCTTGTGGGGCCTCCATGCAGAGAATTAGATGTGCGTTCTCATTGGCCTCCTTCGCTGGTCCTCCACGTTCCACTTTCATCATGTTAGGATGGCAATAAATACAGTTCTGGGCATCACTCTGGCCTCTTTTCCAGATTGACTCACAAGCCAGTTCGTGGAACAGACAAGGGCTGCCCTCCAACTTCCTGGTCTCAGCTCATGGGAGAACTTTAAGGAGAGGCTGTGCTCAGGGTCCCCGGACAACCAATAATAGCTTAGTTAGTTTCCTGTTGGGGAAGTTCTGAAGCTCATTTATTTGCTTCCCAAGGCAAAAATAGTTACATTAATGTACATACAAAGTGGGAATCAACTCAATCATTGTCTTTTTTTACTCCAAAATCAGCCAAACAAGTCTTTGCATCTTAGCAGTCTAAATCAGAATTTCTCAAGTCTGATTTTTCCAACACTACTACAACAGTGCTGCTCTGGAAGAAAGAGAGGAAGGAAAGGAGGGAGGGAGGGAAGGAAGAAGGAAAAAGTAATAAAAACATCATGGCTCTGGAAATGCTGCTTATTATCTCTCTCCCAGGAGTTTCAGGAAGAGTGTTAAGGTCTGAGAATGTCTGCTATTAAGAATTACATTTACTTTTGTTTGAGCACATTTTTCAGTGTTGTTTATCATAGGATTTTCGTTAGCCCCACCCCCCCACCCCACCGTGGGCTCACGCTGTGGTCACTCCAGAGAATCCACAGCATACACTTTGGGAAGTTGATCAGCAACCAGTCCTTGCATTCGGTGGCTGCCATCAATTCTGATGTGATGACACAAGCATGCACTCAGTAGTTATCCAATGTGTGGTCAGAAAAGGGTTATGCACTCTTCAAGGGGAGGTTCCCAAATGGGTAAGACATGTGCCAACTCTTCCAAGGACATGTCCCCAAGACCTGAAAATTTATGCACTAAAGACTATTAATGCATCCTTCCATTTCAGATCAAGAGCCAACTGCGGCCAGGAAACAATGAGACAATATACAAACCTGGCATGGTCACTATCCCTAGGGAGGCCACCATGACAGTCATAGACAATCAGGACCACAAGATGTGTGGCATGAACAAGGAGAGATTTGTTCTGTATCAGTGGCAAAGGAGAATCTGTAAGCATGGTGGCTATGGAATTGGGCTCCAGGGAGAAGGGTGTTCACTGCTGCATGAGAAGCACTGAGGTTTCAAACGTGAGAGAACTGTCACTCTGTCATTCATCGCTCCAATATCTCAGACAAATAAAGAGGGTGATAAGCAAAGAAGAATTCCACAGCATAGCTAATCCCTTCAGACCAGGAAGCTACTGTACCCAGACGGAGGGTCTGGAATAAGCTCCTCATGTGTTGACCAACCAGGCCTGCACCTCCAGCACCCAGCTTGGCACAGCAGACATCTCTCTGATGCGCATCAGCACAGGGATATGCACCCCTCCCTTCCATCAACCCAGGAATTCGCACCCCTCCCTTCCACTTTCAGTGAAATAAATGAGTCCTTAAAAACTGGCTAGTCATGATCATGTTGTAAGTAGGATCATTTGACATGACCTTGAGGAAAGGTCCATCTTAAGGATCCTTGCAGTGAAGCCACTTTTAGGGGACTGCTGAATTCAGAGAATTCTGGACTGTAGACATTTCTCCACTGTTTCTGATCTAAAGAGGAAAAGATGAAAGTGAGCTTAAAATCAACAGACGTCGAATGACAATGATCTAATGTGAAATGGTAGTCCCATTCATCACTTACCAAGTCCATATCTTCTGGTGTCTTAGTTACCATATCTCTAAATAATGACCCTATAACATGCAAGTTGAAGAAAAATGGGAGATAGAGAGAAACTAGCAGATTTTTATGCCATCAGGAGGGACTTAGCTGATCAAACAGGCAGTGGTGCTGCACACAAACAGAATGAGCTTTGAACCTCCTAAGCAAGCTGACAAATTACCCCTGGAGTCCAATTCGCAGCCTCAGCACCTCTTTGCCACAATGGTTTGTCTCCTGTCTTCACTGCCTAATGGTTCTCCACACCAAGAAGGACAGTTAGAGTGATTAAAACAGCCATCAACAAAATAGTTCAGTAATTAACCATCTTCTTTTAAAAATATAATTGTGGTTAGGAAGATTGATGGGCTCTTTTGTTCGTTAACAATCCAGTTAACAACAGTGAATTTAAAGTCACCACTCTCTGGAGCCCTGGTGGTAAAGGGGTGAAGGGGCAGATTCTACTCTGGCAGAGTTAAGAACTGAAAAACTAAACCAGAATGTGAAAAGCAAGAGTACAAAGCAGTATTCCTCAGAGAGTGCTGTGCACTTAAATGGAAAATGGGCATGATTAATGCTAGAGGATGTGTTCAATCATTTTAAAGGGAAAAATCTAAATGCTCTATGTCATGGCAATATAACATAAGTGGGGGTAGAACATCTCTAAAGATTAAACCCAGACAAAAATCAACACTGTTCAAAATTAACCACCTACTCATGATCATAAAAATATTGCCTAATATTGAATCGAAGGCAGAACATGTTCTTTGGTTGTGTTCAGGTGTTCTCAAAGCAGTGACTCCTGAACAGTCTTTTCAACTGCCAAAATACTATGTACATATATGAAGTTACCAATGACAATCTCAATAACATGTATAGGGGAGAGAGTGGGCTGGAATCTGGAAGGAGCACACCAAGTGCTGGGCGCAGCATGTCCCTATCATTATAATCTAGTATAATTACAATGTACCAATGAAGGTATATTAAAAACAGACAGGGGAACTTTAAAACTAGCCTTAACACAATATTAAAATGCTGAGCCACGTAAGGCACCGTATTTTAAAATTATAAAAAATTCCATAGTTGTGCTGATTACTGAGAAATGTTACCTTAATGTCATTACATTCTGACTGAGTCTTTTACCTGATCATAGCTTACTGTTGTTCCATGTGTTTTATTTGATGCTCAAAGGCCACCCAAAGGGGAAAAAAGCTTATTTTTCCACCAGCCTATTTACTTATACCAGAGAGAGTCAACTTGAGGCTTGATGTTGTCAACAGGTAATGTCACCCAGGTCCCTTCTACTTGTAGCCCAATAAATATCATAATGGCATTGCAGCAGAGGCTGAGACAGGAGGATTACAAGTTCAAGACCAGCTTTAGAAACTCAGTGAGACCTTGTCTCAAAATAAAAAAACTTTAAAAAGGGTTGAGGTTTTAGCTTAATGGTAGAGTGACCTTGGGTTCCACCTCCAAAATAACGAGATAGAGAGAGAGAGAGAGAGAGAGAGAGAGAGAGAGAGAGAGAGAGAATAGATAGAGCACATGCATAATGGCAAGAATGAAAGGTAAGTGAATTTCCCTTCCACTTCCAGGTTTTAGATTGTGCAGGGCTCTTTCCAAAGAAGAAAAGAATATAGGATGAATTGAATTAGTGGGGAGAAAATAAAGTAGATTTTTATATGCTGTGGTATGGAACAAACATCCCTAGAATTGATCCTCAAACACATCTCCTACTAGTGGAAACAGAGTGGAATATCCCCAGGAGTAAAACCCTGGATTATTGTCAGGAACATGACAATATCACAAGTATGCAAAATACCATTTACAGAAAGGGTGTTTTATTTGCCTTTTGTAAAAGCAAAATGAGACAGCAGGACAATACTAGTTTTAGTGATTAAAGTGCAAAGGAGCCTGAAACATTTCTTTTGATATACATTTTAACCATGTTGTGTCCTCTAGAGGCTTACTAGACATTAACTCACAAGTGCCTAAAGCAGCCCCATGCTCCGCCTCACAGATGGATATTTGAGGAGGAAGAAAATGAGGCACTGATGGACAAATAATTTTCACCTCAAATACCATCACTGGTACACTAGCAGTAGCATTTATTGAACTTAGTGGAAAAGAGTAACATTGACCCATTAACATCTGGAAAGGTAGCTTAGCACAAAGGTTAAGAGCCCCTAATTTTTTTTCACCAGAAGGGCAACCTTTATTTAGCACATATAAAATAATAATGATAACAATTATCTTAGTAGGTTATTAAGAACATTAAAAAAATACAAGTGAAATGATTCTGATGATGTCTAGCATATAATTTGCACTTAAGAAACACTGGCCTCATCAGCAACAGGACTAGGCGTTGCTGCTACTGGTATTGTAGAATAGAGTGGAGGCTCGTCCTTTGACCCTCAAGCTGTCTGTATCTTAGAATCTGTCCCTCAATTCAAGTGTTGGACTGACAAGTACTGCATTCTGAAGTGAAGGTAGCAGTGGAGATTAGAGCAAGTCAAATCTCATGTGACTGAATATATGCATCTGGTAGAACTAAGCTCTAAACTGCAGTGTGCGCATCACAATGGTGGTATGGTCTGTCACAGTTTAATAGACAAATTTCAGAAAAGTTTCCTACCCTCAAAAATACATACAAATATACATACATACATACTTATTTAGTACTTATCTATTATGAAACAAAATATAAAGTATTTAAAGAAGAAGTACTGTTCAAAAAGTAGAAGACATGCTCTTTGCCAAGAAAGAATACATACTTTAGTTGAACATAAGGTACAGATATGTTTGTGTGTGTGTGTGTGTGTGTGTGTGTGTGTATGTATATGTAGGTTATATATATATATATATATATATATATATATATATATATGGAAATATCCACGAGTTTTAGGGAATGCAGACTTAAGGAGGAGTTTATGTAGAGCAGATTAGTCTTTTTTTATTGGTCAGGTTTACTAGTATCATCTTTCTTGTAAAATAAACTTCAATGTTCATATTTTTCATATAGGATGGAAATATCAAGATGATTAATATTACAGAATTATAAAAATAAGAACCCACAGATGCACTAGAAAATTGTATGCGTGGTCTTAGGTATTCCTTGAAATGGCTTACTAGTCACTTCATTCTTCTTTTCTGTATACGCTGTATGAACAGGCTGTTCTTTACCCCTGCTTTCCTTGGTCTTTACAGTCCTTTCTAATAGAAACAAGAAACATTCATTGTTTTTTTTTTTTCTTTGCGGTACTGAGGATTGAACTCAGGGGCATTCTACCTCCGAGCTACACCCCCAGCCCTAGTTTTTATTCTTTATTTTGAAACCGAGTCTCACTAAGTTGCCGAGTGCCTCACTAGGTAGCAGAGACTGGCTGCGAACCTGTATCCTCCAGTCTCAGCCTCCCAAATGCTGGGATTACAAGCGTGCGCCACCACGCCCGGCTGAAACATTCATTGTTAACACTCATGTTGATAATGTCAACTACTGTACCTACACCAACAAAGGATATGTGTAGAGGGCGGGCCCAAATCCAACTGGGTCCATTGCTAATAAATGCAGCTAAGTTTCAAAAAAAGAAAGGAAGGAAAGGAGGAAGAAAGAGAGAGAAAGAAAAAGAGAGAGAGAGAGAAAGAAAGAAAACCCTACTTTCAAACCAGGCTCATAATGAGAACCTAACTAAACCAGGGCTTCTGAGAGCCATCTCCACTAAGTATTGGGGCTTCTCAGCTGGAGTCAGTTTTGCCCTACAGGGGACATTTGACAATACTCAGAGACTTTCATTTTGCTGTCACAAATGGGTGGGAGGTGTATTTGGTATTTAGTGAAAGAAGACCTAAGATGCAGCTAAACATTCTACTGTGTACAGCACCTGCCTCTATACTAAAATAAACTCAGGATTTTCTGGGCCAAAATGTCAACAGCGCCATGGTTGAGAGACCCTGAGTTAGCATGTAGCATGGATCGGCACACATGAGCTTGCTAAATGTTTTTCTCACCACACCAGAAGTCCACCCAGGTAAGGACCCAGCAAAGTACACATTACGTTAACAGTGCCTCCAAAATGTTCATGGAGAGAACACATTGCCAATCTAGAAGAGAAGATAGAGCTGAGCATGACTGTTTATTTGGGCACCAACGGGTCACACCACCAATCCATCTGCCCTTTCTCCTGCCCTTCTATCTTCCTGAAGCCAGAACCTTGTGGTAGGTGCTATCGACTCCACCACCAAAACATGCCACAGTCCACTCAATTCTTTCTAGCCTTAAGGCCGCAGGCAGGCTCCAGCACCATCCTCATCTCCAAGGGGTCACACCCTGCTTTGCTCTTGCCTTCTGACTTCCCTTTTCTATACAGGACTCAAATGATATTCTTCTGAAGGTACAAATTAGATCGCATCTCTCCTCTGTTCAAACCTGCTAACACCCACCCTGTGGCTCAAAATGCCTTTTAAAGCCTGACACTGCTTATGTCTTCACACTTCCAGCCGAGTGGCCTCTTCCTACTTAAACATGTCCAGTTGTTTCCCCTGCAGAGCCTCTGCCCTGGCTGGGGAGTGCCCTTCCCCCTGGCTGGCATCTTCATATCACTCAGGAACCAGTTTCAAGGAAGTTTTCACTGCACAGGACACAGAGCTGTCCCTTTATCAGTACATCACTTTGTTTTATTGTCTTTCAATTAGAAAGCATAATCAGAGGACTTATTCTTTTTTGTTTAATTCTTGTGGTACTGGGAATTAAACCCAGGGCCATTCTACCTCTGAGCTCTGAGCTCCACCTCCAGCCTTATTTTATTTTGAAACAGGGTTTCACTAAGTTGCTGAGGGCCTTGCTAAGTTGCTGAGGCTGGCCTTGAACCTACAATCTTCATGTCTCAGCCTCCCAAGTACTCAGATTACAGGTGTGTATCATGATGCCCAGTCAGAGAGCTTTTCTTAACTCACTCATTTAAACTTGACCATCAGGGGGTGATTTCTCCCACTAGAGCATCAGCTAGCTGAGTGAGAGCAGGGACCCTGATTGTCTCAAGCACAGTGACTGGCACAACGGAAGGGGTCAATATGTATCTGCTAAATGAACAGAATTCTGGAGAATAAGTGAATAGATATGCAAATGAACTAGAAAGAAAAAAGAACATCACCTGAAAGGGAATAGGTATTAACTGTCACTTGGCAAAGAGTTTCCTAGAATTTCCAAATTAAGCCCCAAATTACATGCTTTGTTTAACTGAGATCAATCCAACATAAGACTAATCATCAAAGTAGCAGAGAAGTAATGTTCATCAACCACCAAATATAACTCAGAAATTAAGTTAACAATGTTAATATAAATCTCTCTCATTCTTTTCATGAGCACCAAATTAAAGTTCATCCTAATTTTTAAATCTCTTACAAGAAACAGTGAAACAATGAAATGAAATTACAATGCCATTTTTTTTTGGTGGTACAGAGAATTGAACCCAGGAGCATTCTACCTCCAAGCTACACCACCAGTCACATTTTATTTTTTATTTAAATAGGATCTTGCTAAGTTGCTGAGGGATCTTACTAAGTTGTTGAAGCTGGCCTGGAACCTGTGATCCTCCTGTCTAAGCCTGTCCAGTACCGGGATTACAGGCATGCACCACCATGCTTGGCTCAGTGAAATACTTTCAAGGATGCTTAGTATATAAAAGTAGCAGTAATTTTCCTAGTATGATTCCTCATATTAGTAATTTTCCTAGTATGGTTCAGCATTGTGGACAGGCTTGGTGTGAAAATAGTTAAGTGTGTATTTCTTTTATTATTTTTATTACTGTGAAAAAAATTACAATGTTTAATATTCCCAAGCAGTACCTGAAGCAGGAATACTAGTATACCATTCCTTGAGGAAGCCTGAAATATGTACAAGGACAATGTTGTGTTGCCTCTTTTTTTTTTTTTTTTTTTGACCAGGAGATATGATCTGCATGCATGTCAGCTGTAAACAAAATTAACTAGAAATATGTAGCAGTGATTGGGGCCGGGTGGGCGATGCTATTTGAGCAGAGTCAGAGGCTGAGAAGAACAATGCTGACTACCACACAGTTCCTCCTGTGCTGCCTCCTGCTCACCTTTCCAACTCTATTATTATCACATTGGCAACATTTGGCTGTGTTTTGAATGTTTCATAGACTTTGGGTATCTGATTTTCTTCACTCTAGATCAGCCCATTACAATAGAATGTTATGCAAAGGTAGAAATAATCAAATTTTGTACTGTCTAATGTTTCCATATTGGAAGAACTGAATTAATTTTTTAAAAATTAAAACTAATTTAGATTTAAATAGCCACATGTGACAAGTGATTACCATAAGGCACAACCAGCTCCATATGCCTTCCTTTACTGTCTCCCTTATCAGTCTAACAAACTCCTGCTCATCCTTCAAAGCCCAAATGAAGGTTCCTTTCTCCAGAATCCCCTTCCTATTCCTGTTCCCTGGGTTGAAGGTTGCATATACATCAATAGCATCCATTTACCACACTCTATTCTAATTATTTTATGACATGTTGGTCCTCCTTCCTAGATGGAGAATATTTTAAGGGCAGGGACTCTGGCTAGTCTCTGAATCCTTAGTTCAGTGATTGGCACATGAGAATTGCTTGACGAATATTTGAGAGATGCTCAGTTGAAATGGTGAAACCATCTCTAGTTGTGAGCATGGCTGCCGAAGAAAGTGCTCCCCCAGGCAGGGTTTCACTCCCTTTAATTAACAAGTTGCAAACCGGATATAACCTTCAAATTTGCTAGTATTGTACTACGTATGTTTCTTTTTTTTTTTTTTTTTTTTTTGCGGTACTGGGGATTGAACTCAGAGGCATTTTACCTCCGAGCTACACCCCCAGCCCCATTTTTTAATTCTTTATTTTGAAACCGGGTCTCACTAAGTTGCGGAGTGCCTCACTAGGTAGCTGAGGCTGGCCGCGAACCCGGATCCTCCGGTCTCAGCCTCCCGAATGCTGGGATTACAAGCGTGCGCCACCACGCCCGGCTCGTATGTTTCCATGGCAATTGTTTTTCACACATTTCCAGGATAAGTATTAAATCTAGCAGTTTTGGCCCTATGCTTGGACTTGGCAACAATGATCCGTAACAAATCATGTAGTTGTGTCTTTTAGATAATAAACATACTCTGCAGACTTTGTTTTCTTATTCTTAGCCCATTTTAATTATTTATGGTCTTTATGTTTCTTCTGCAGTCATTTGACTTTGTTACCCCAGACACTGAGTGAAGAGTCAGGAAGTTCAAGTTCTGACAAGGATCTCTCATTTAGAGTAGTAAAATAACAATAACTATAACAACAACAGTACCATAACATAATGACACACATCTACTGTGCATCACACACCAGGTGCCACTAGGCAATTACTACACAATCCACCTGGAATCCTCTGAGACCTGGAAAATGTTCTTAGCCTTCTTTGTTCAGTACAGTAAGCAAGACAATGAGAGGCAACACTGAGACCCACCAGAAAGGCCGAACCCTCCTCTGTAGTCACCAGAGTCTAGTCCATATTCTTCCAGCTTAGATCTTGACCCGCAGCATAATTCAAAGTGGGACCCAGGTCAATTGCTATAAGCTTTCTGCATCATGCAGAAACTAACAGTGAATTGCAGAAACAGGAGCTGACATTGTCCCAAGGATGCCGGTGAAAGACTAAACTTCTCAGATATTTTCACAAATGGAAAATGATCTTACTTGAGTGATACACTTAGAGTAGGGAGTGGGGAAAAGGTTGAACCACATAAAGAAAACAGTGGCCCTGTGGCTTCTGCTGGCACTCAGCCTTGGACATCCAGATACCTTGATTCAGGGAGAGAATATCTCAGTGCAACTAGTAAAGAATCAGTGATGTGAGCCAGGGAGGGTGGTGCACACCTGTAATCCAAGTACTTGGGAGACTGAGACAGGAGAATTTCTGGTTCAGGGCCAGCCTCAGCAACTTAGTGAGATCCTTGGCAATGTAGAGAAACACTGAGGTGCCAGGGTCTGGGAGAAATAGAAAAATGGTAGTCAAAGCATAAAATCTTTTTTTTTTGCGGTACTGGGGATTGAACTCAGGGGTGTTCTACCTTTGAGCTATATTTTTTATTCTTTATTTTGAAACCAGGTCTCACTAAGTTGCGGAGTGCCTCACTAGGTAGCTGAGGCTGGCAGCGAACCCAGATCCTCCGGTCTCAGCCTCCCAAATGCTGGGATTACAAGCATGTGCCACCATGCCCGGCTAAAATCTTTTCATTATAAGATAAATAAGTACTAGAAATACAATGTGGTGACTACAGTTAATCATAGACTGCATACTTGAAATTTGTTAAGAGAGGTTTTAAGTGTTCTTACCACAAAAAAGGGGAGTAATTGTGAGGTGATGTGATGGATAGATATATTTTCTTTGTTGTACTAATTATTTTTCAGTGCATACAACATATATCAAATCATTGTACACTTTAAATATTTTGTCAATCATCCCTCAACAAAACTGGAAAAACAACAAAGTACTGATAGATGCTACAAGATGGTCATTATGAAAACCTTGGAAATCTTATGCTAACTAAAAGAAGACAGTCTAAAGTTTTATAATGTATAAGGCTATTTATATGAAGTATCCATAGCAGGTCAATTCAGAGAGACTAAAGCAGATGAGTGGTGGTCAGAGGTAAGGGAGGTGAGAGATAGGGGATGAGTTCTATTGGGCATGAGGTTTCATCTAGGGGTAATGAAAATATTCTAGAATTAGAGGCAATGGTTATTAAACAAATCCTGTGAATATACCTGAAATTACTGAGCTGTACACTTTAGAAGGGAGAATTGTATGGCATTTTAATTATTAAAAAAATATGAGAAGTTCTCTTCCCACTGCCTACAACAAAAACAAAAAAGGATACTGGTATAACCATTAGCCCACTTGAACACCCCAAACATCAGTTTCTAGCCAAAGTGGAGGAGGGCTTTGAATTTAAGGAATGCTAACCTGCCAGTTTTCCTGGTGTTAATTGGGGTATCTAGAACCAAAGCCCAGGAGGTGCGAGTTGCAGAGGATCTGGAGAAAGATAATGAGAAAGGGAATAGAAAAGAAATGGTACAGAAGTGGCTGTTTCATTATTGTGAAGGCAACAGGCTCAATACTTGCCTCAATACCTAAGAAAATTCCTAACAAACACCAGGAATCAATGATAAGAACCAGAGGAAATTCACCAATAAGCTCAAAATAGAGAACCAAGTACAAACCCATGACTAAAGAGGCAATGAATAAGAGAAAGGAAAAGGAACATAGGAAGGAATGGAAGGAGGAAAGAAACATGATCTTGATGCGCATGATGGCAGATGCCAGGAATCCCAGTATTTGGGAGGCTCACTCAGGAAGATCACAGGTTCAAGGCCAGTCTCAGGAACTTAGTGAGACCCTGTTTCAAAATAAAAAATAAAATAGGGCTGGGGGTGTAGCTCAGAGGTAGAATACCCCTGGGTTCCATCTCTAGTACCACCAAAATAAAAAAGAGGGAGGGGAGGCTGGGGATATTTTCAGTACCACAAAAAGAAACATGATTTTAAGTGCAATCTGGAGTTGCATCAAAATTTCCCACCTTTACTGTAAGGAGAAAATTAAAGAAATAATATGAGCTGACAAAATTATGGATTTATCTCACAACCAAAGAGAAAAGTAGACAAAAGTAGTCTGAAGACATTATTTGGGAGCTCTGGGAAAACCCCAGGAAATCCCCAGAGAGTATAATCCCAGGACTTCTGACCAGTCAAGAATAGAAATGAATGTGAGAGGTGTCCAACAAGAAAAACTGATAGAACCTGGTAACAAGAACGCTCGCAGGATGCCATTCAAGACTGAGCTGGAGTTGACTCAAGTTTTCTAAGCTTGGATCACCCAGAATGGGGGTACCTGCAGTAAGAACTTGGATGGGAAGAAGGTGATATTTTATCGGAGAAAGGGATGTTTTCTTTTATCAGATGCATTAAGTTTGAGCAACTTGTCTCCTGACTTTGAATGTCTGGATCAGCATAACCTAACACCTCTGAAGTAGTCTTTTATAGATAGCTTCTGGGATCAATGAGGCATATAAAATTTTAATTAAATATGAAGAGCAATAGGTTCAGATTTTTTAAAAATGATTTTTTCAAGACCCTTTAATCAGCTGATTCCATGAGTCTTCAAAAATTTTTAATTTTAATCTGTCTCTTGGGCATTATAAAGCTACAGTCTGAGTCATCTTGCACTTAAAAAACAATTATGAAAATTATGTTAGGGAACAATAAAACCAAACAGGTAACATCCTCTGCTGTTAGCAAGGACAAAAAAATGTCAATTCGCATAACTTATTTAAGACTATTTAGCAACCCAAAAAGATTTATGATAGATAAGTTTCAAGATAACTATTTTCTGTCTTTGATATTATGTAATCAACAAGTATTGGAAATCAACTCAATCTACAAAACAAAACAAAACAAGCCCCCAAAAACAACAACAAAAAACAAACAACAACAAAAAAAACTTACATGTGTGAATAACAAGAATTTGTAAAATTGTCTGGCTAGTTTTCTAGATGCTACTGGGCCACTATGGAAATGGACCTTTAATTTAAAAGGTCAGAAATTCAGGCAGTTGATCTGTTCAATTATTGGCTCCCTAATGAAACTCACTACCCTTAGTTCAAAAACCCCATTTCCCCCTTGCACATTCTGATAATGCTTGTCTGACATTTGCCCTATAACAGAGAAGTGCTGTTCTCTTGAGTGCAGAGAGCTGGAACTCATGGAGACATAGTGAATCCAGAGCATGATCAAACTCCTGGACACACGTGGCTATGAGCGTATATAAAACCACTTATATAAAACCAGTTCTCACAGTTTCCTAGACATGACACACTCTGCTCTACCTCATCGGGGCTTTATAACCTGGCACTTAAACCCTAAAACTAACTACAAATTGCTAAGGAGTCTATGTAGGTATTTTTAAATTTTCCCTCCTTAGGACTTTCTAGTCTATGGGAGGATTTTCAAAGGGGTCTGTAGCCCAAATGCATGGAGAACCACAGCATGTGGGGCTCCTAAAATTAACTTATTTAATTATTGAAACAATGGACTTATTTAAATTATTGACCTATTTAAAATGAAGCTTGTTTAGTGTATCTCCATGAAGCAAGCCAAGCTCACACTTCCTGGGAGTCAGCTCCTAGAAGTCTAGTCACTTAGTGGTGAACTGACATGGTCTAGATGATTCCCTAGCCTGAGATTTTCAAATTGGGTGAATAATTCTCTTAATATTTCCGTCCACAAAATAAAATTCTGAAAATATGTGAATCACTTTTAGTCCAATCTCTCCTCCTCTAGAAACATATGAGTGTTGTCACTTTGAAAACTATAAATAGCACTTGAGATGATATTTAAGTTCGTGCCAACATTTAGTGGAAATGTCTAAGTTTTGAAATAGTAGGGAGCTTGCACCCCATCTGGTGTGTTTTCATTTTATTTTCCATTTTCAGTGAATTCTAAAAGTCAACTGCAGTGTCAATATCCTTTCTGCTATGCTAATGTGCCTCCCTGTGGAAATCAAAGGGAAGGAGGCCGAGGAGCAAGTGGTGCTTTCTCAATTGATCTGTGATCTATTTAGTGTCATAGAACCACAAAGTGTCAGAGCTGAAAGCAGGCTTTGAGGTGACAATGATGAATACCGCTCAGTTGGAGGTAGGGAAACTGAGTCTCAGACAAAAAGAGGGGCCCCAGTCCCATTAGCCACAGACTCAGGATGTGGACCTCTACAGGAGGCTCCTCTGATGGCTCTGTTGTTGGGTGGTCACTTCCTTCCAGCCTCAGCCTCCAGGCCCCTTTGTCAGAGTACACCACACCGTGCTTCTTAGTGGTCTCTATTTCCCAGCATAGCTACTATCACTCATTTCTTATCCATAAGAGGCTGGTTTGTATTTCAAAGTAGTCACTGTTATAGCATGTCCTTCCTGACTCTCTCCGGGCTAAAGGGAAGTGTGTCTACTGCTTTGCATTTGTCTTCAGTATTTATTTTAGCTTCTAAGTGCAAGAGGCACTGGCCCAACATAAGAAAAAAATGATTCATGCAGGGATAAAGAGGAAGACAGTTCTATCTGCCCACCTCCAGACTTGAAGAATGAGTCTCAGGATGTAAACGGGGACAGAATTAAGATAGATAAAGGAGGAGAAAGAGAAAGTTGTGTGTGTGTGTGCATGTGTGTGTGTGTGTGTGTATGTGTGTGTGCCTGTACCTGCACGCTCACCCACACAGCTGTGTGCATGTTCCACCCTATCCTTCTCCTACCCCTGAGCTGAATCCTAAAATTTGGTGATTATATTAATTTTCAATTTGCTCCTATAACAAATTTCCATCAACTTCATGGGCTATAATGACACAAATGTATTGTCTTATACCTCATGGGGTCAGAAGTCCAAAATGGTGTTCAATAGGCTAAAACCAAAATCTGGGCTAAAATCAATCAGAGGAAATCTGATTGATTGATTGATTGATTGATTCATTGCTTTTTCCAGCTTCTAAAGAACTCTTGCATTCCTTGGCTTGGGCCCACTTCCAGTTGCAAAGCCAGGAATGACCAGTTGACGATTTCTCACATGGTAACACTCCAACACTAATTATTTTGCCTACTTTCTCTACATTTAAAGACTCTTGTGTAATTCAAGACAATTTCTCTATAGCTTAAGAGTTGGCTAATTAGCATTTTTCATCGTATCTGTTACTTTAATTCTTCCTTACCATATAACATAATGGCAGGTCCTGGAGATTAGTACCAGATATCTTTAGATGGTTTCTTCCCCCAGGGGATATGTTATAAGCTGTGCTTTTGACTTTGGGAATCTAAGAGCAGAGTAAATTTGCACTCTGCTTTCCCATTCAGAATCCCGATAGTAAACAGCTTTGCAGAGAGAGAGGAAAAAGACTATAGTAGCAATATGAGTGTCTGCTGGGGACAAAGTGGGGGTACTGAATCACCTGAGGGCTTGGAAAAATGCAGAGGAGTGGACCAGATTCTCTGAGTCCACAAGAACACTGAAGAATGAAGGAGTGGGCTCTGAGTACGTGCCCTTGTGTGCTTGTCATCTGAGGCCAGGTCAGGACGATGGGCACCTTCAGGGATTTAGGAAGCCAAAGATCACCAACTCCCAAAGGAGGCTGGCCTTAATTATGAGGGTTGGTTAGTAGGGACCTAAGATATCCCAAGGAACAGGCAAGCCAGATTCCTGGGATGCCAGATGCCAAAGGAATAGCAGCCACATAATCCCTGTCCACCCATGCGACACACTGCTCATAAAGGCCCCAGGACACAGAATGCTGAATTGAGAGGTTGTAAACCAGAATGAGGCCAAATTATAGGTCTGAACTTGCTGAGAAAACCTGGCCCTGGGGCAATGAAATCATTTGTGATCACAGCCAGAAACTAGACTTTAGTACTCAAGAATATTTCACTTTCATATAGTCAAGTTGGTGACTGTGAAATTAATAACTGTTATGAAGCCTACGCAAATGAGCCTCAGGCATGCTAAGGGATGACTTGGGGATTGAGAAGGAACCCAAGACAAGACAAAATAAATGGGAACAGGAGACTGCAGAGTGTTGCAGCAGCATGGGCACCCGTTTTCAAAGCAGGAAGTCCTATTTCTCAAAGCAGGAAGTCAAGGAAAATTTGATCCTGAAGAATTTTGTCAGAGAGTAAAAAAAAAAAAAAAATCCCCCAAAGGCTATTTGACCTAGTATTTCTGCTTAAATGATAGGTCACACACAGACAGCATTTCCCACTAATGTCGTTATTAAAACTAATCATTTTCTTTTACTCTGAGCACAAAATGACCACCAGTAAATGCTGGCTTCTGCCAGTGAGTAAAAAATAACATAGATGCTGTGTAAATATGGCCCCCTAATTGTTTAAATAAGGACAGAATTATTGCATGCTAATTATATGATGTTTGAGAAACATCAAAGAGTACAAATTAAAAACCAGGAATGATCTATTATTTCATATTCAGGTACATCTCTTTTAATTATGAGGTACAGTCTATTCTCAGCTTGTATGCCCTCTTTCACCCCAAATTATATCTCAATATTTTTATATTATTAGTTATTTTAAGAACTCATTTAATGACTACCTATATAAAATATATATATCATTAAATATAGTTTTCTTTATTTGGCATGCAAATGATGTCCTATGTTCAGGTTTTTCAAAATAATTAGGTTAATTACACATTTTAGAGCACACATGTAGCAATCTATGGTAATTTACAGATAAGAGCATCTCTGAGCCTAGAGGGGGATAACACAGAAATGTCTGTTATCCTCTTGGAGGGGTGTTGACAGGGTGTGTGGATTGGAACTCTTGCAGGGGGGTGGGGAGCATTATCAAATTAATTTTCAGGTATACTCCAGAAATGAGCATGAGGTATAGAGCTGGCCCTTGTGATTTGATTTTGGAGTTACAAGCAAAGTCTCACTATACCTCCAGTATAAGATCGGATAGCCCAGCTTAGAATCCCATTCTTTCCCAGCGGACTTTGTTACTTTAAAAAATACTGTGCCATTTCAGGAAGGTTAATGATGTGAACTACATCTATATACAACTATAATTGAGGGACAAGTTCTTTCTTGAGAGGGGGTTCTGACAAGAGGGAAGGCAGTGCCCCAAAAGTGAGGGGCTTGCCATGATAAATGAAAGTCAGAGCTGAGGAATGGGAAAACCAGGGGTGTCAGGTAGAGGACAATGTGAGTATGACACCTCTGCACCCTGTAGAGGCAGCGGAGTGAAAGGGAACTCAACTCGGAGCCCGAGTACAAATCCCAGCTCTGTTTCTTACTTTCTCTGTGCCCTAAGAAAAGCCATGACATCTCTCCATGCCTCCATTTCTGCATTTAATAGAGGTAAACAAAATTCAGTGCCCAGTTTTTCACTTCACTAGATGTATTAACTCATAGGCATGCTAACGTCACATCATCATTGTATTCCTCCTCTCCATTTGAGGGTATCAGTAACAACAGATGAAAACCTCACCCCTAACTTCTCTCAAAAAGTACGATTCAGCTTTCTCTCAGTTCACCAACAAATGGCCCCCCCAAATTCTGATCCTCTTGATTTTGAGATGAGACCTGAATGAAGAAACTACGCCAATGCCCCAGGGAAGTAAGGTTAGTGGCAGAAACACCATGGGGATGGGATGTAATTTAAAGAACAAATTGGATTGCTTATATCACATTGATAACTGTAAAATATCCATGTTTAAGCTGGGCGCAGTAGCACATGCCTCTAATCCTAGTACTTTGGAGGCTGAGACAGAAGGATCACAGATTTGAGGATAGCCTCAGCAACTTAGTGAGATCTCATTTCAAAATAAAATATAAAAAGGATTGAGGATGTAGCTCAGAGGTAGAATGCCCCTGGGTTCAATCCCCAGTACTACACACACACATACATACACACACACACACACACACACACACACACACACACACACACAATTCATGCTTATAGCAGCACAATTCACAAGAGCCAAATTCAGCTTTAGTCATTGAATCAACTGAGATGGCCAAGATTACCAGAGAAGCCAGATTTCAACCAACCATGCAATGTCCTTTCAATAACTCTGAAGAGTTTTCTTAGAAGAAACAATTTTTTTTTCTTAAAAAAAAAAAAAAAAAGGGTAAAAACATATGCTGTAGCAAGGCTGCATTTCAGTGCAAAGGGAATATGGTATGAGTTCCTCAGTTACTGGTAATATAGGAAGGATTTCCAACAGGTACTGCTGCAACTGGCCTAAAAGATATTTATGGTCCATTAAGAGTTGTAAGCAAGGACTGTTTCTTTTTGAGAAAAAATAAGGCAGCAATTTCCTTTTAAATATTTTAGTGTGTTATCATGACATGAATACACTATAAGGCATGCAGAAATATTTAAGAGGTTCAGTGCACAAAATCAGCTCAAAAAGGATGACCTTGGGAATTGCAGAGCGAGGCTGGAGTATGCCGATGACTTCTTTGTTTAAAAAAACTATAAAAGGGAGTTATAATGAATTTCCTAGCTGAGAACTAGTGGGTCATATTCTAAAAGCAGAGGAAATGTTTAATTTTGGGAAATGCTATATCTTTTACTGTAAGTCTTAAACAATTAGCAGCAGTGTGTCTAGGATCTACATGATTTAGTAGTAATCTGGATGTGGAGTGTGTGGTGTGTGTAGGTTTAGTGATGATCTTAGATGGTGTGTGTGTGTGTGTGTGTAAATGTCTCTAAGGTTGAACAGGAATTTGGAAACTGAGATTTAGCATTGGAAGTCAGTCTATAAGAAAAACGCTTATCTTACTATCTTTGAGTTTTCCATAAAAATGAAGGATGGTATTTTACTCAAATCAAAACAAGAGACACAGAGAAGGCTTGTTAGTCAGACTTTTTTTTTTTTATATAAACAAGCTTTGTCACTAAAGTCTTAATACACATATTTAGTCTCTGTGAGGTTTGGGTTCAATTAAACCTGCCCTAATAGGTTTATAAATATTATAGTAATGTATGTATAGCATGTAGCTTAAAATCTAGTCCATTACAGTGGTATATATATACAAAGAAATTTTACTCAGCCATAAAGAAGAAAAAATTGTCATTTGCACGAAAAAAGATGGAATTAGAGAATATTATGCTAAGTGAGATCAGACAGACTTGGAAAGTCAAGTTTTGTAAGTTTTCCTTAATCTGTGGAAACTGGAGAGAAAATGAAACAAAGGGACTTCAGGTAAATAGAGAGACCAGTAGAAGAGTGGAAGGAGATTTGAAAAAAAGAGGTGGGGAGGGAAAAAAGAGGTTTGATTAAGGCAACAGTTTAAATAATGCTATGTCCATACATGAAGGTATCAGTAATAGTTTTACTAACATGTATGGGGGTAACTGGGTGGCTCTGGAGGAAATCATATCAAGTGCTGTGTGCATGTATGTTTGAATCACACTGAATCTCACTTTGATGTATAATTACAATGCACCAAAAATATACTAAAAATGATGATAATGCTATTAAATTATTTTTCATTAGTTCTGCTGAGGAACAAAGAGTTAGACCTAGTTGTTTATGACTGATAACTTACATTTATAAGGCCAAAACTATTGGATCTTTCTGATCTCAGTTCAAATATGGGAAACATGAGACACAATGAGACTTAAATAGCAAGTTCAACATTAAAGAACCTGAAATAAATTGCTTATGTTTATCCAATGTGTAGAATTTAGAACTAAGCAGATATAGTACCTTTTTTTGATTTGTTGTTGTTGTTGAAGACAACAACAACAACAACAACACTAGCATCTCCCAACAGGGTCTTTTAAATTAGGAGGTAGGAGTGGTGGTTCAAGATAATTTCTAGAAAGAGCTGAAGTAATGTGAAAGTCTTAGAATAAAATCATAATTCAGAATGTCTTCTTTCCAGAAAAGATTTCCTCATTTTATCTGAATGTTGGTATAGTGTGGGCTTTTTACTGGTGCCAGTTTGAAAGTTTAATGTGCCTGCAGGTCACAGAGCTGCTGTGATTCTGAGGCTCTTAGCCCAGACATGTGATCATATTCACAGGCTCTGACCTTGAACCTGCATGGACTCTTTGATGGGTTCCTTGGAAAACATCCTGGGCTCCAGAGAAGGTAGCCTCTGGCCAGTCACCTAACATTGACCCCTTAGAATGTTCTTGGATTGGCACTCAGGAAAATAATAGTGTTAATTGTGTAAATCATAACAGTTAACATTTACCATGCATTAACTATATGTCAGACATTGTTCTAGGGTTTTATATGTGATAAGTCATTTAATTATCATGGCAGCCCTATCATGATCTCCATCTTACAGACAAGGAAACTGAGGTGTATAGAAATATGGCAATTTGTTCAAGGACATATAGCTGGGGCTGAACACCAAGCAATCTGGACCTAGAGCCCCACTCATAACCCCTACATGATGCTGCCTCAAAAGAACATTCAATAGGTCTCTTTTCAAAACTGGAATAGGATTGGGCTGGGTCTCAGTGATAAGAAGGCATGCCTAGTATGAGCGATGCCCCAAGTTCAACAGCTGGCACAAAAACCAAAACTGGGAAAAGAAGTTTCAGCCACATTAGTAATGTCAATTAGGCACCCATGGAAGGGCAATAATCTGCAGAAATAAGGGCCAACACAAGTGGCTAATTCTGTCCTCCAAAATTCATGCATTATTTCATGAGCATTCTTGGTGAAATTAGCAGCAAAAAAAAGATAGAAAATAAGCATAATCTCTGCTTAGAGGGATCCATCTGCTCACCTCTGAGGTCATCTCATTTTTAAAATTTCAACAAAGTCTTTGATGAGAGATGATGGGACCTAATTCAATTGCTTGTGACCTATCTTCTGTTATTTTACATTTTCCAGTATTAGGGAAAATAAATTACTGTCTTCTTGATTCAGATAGTCAGAATGAGAGGCTTATGTATAAAATCAAACTTTTTGAAAACAAATGAAGCTCTCTGGATTTAATAAACTCTATAACTGCGCGGTTGAATTTGGTAGCCACTGGCCACGCATGGCTAATCCGAATTGAGAGGTTTTGGAAACAAAAAATACACAGTGGTTTTAAAAGACTTATACTAACAGAATGTAATATCTCATTGATAACATTTTATACTAGTTACATCTTAAAATGATAATATTTTGGTTAAACTGGGTTAAAAATTCCATCATTAAATTTAATATCACCTGTTTCTTGTTATGTTTCAATGTGGCTACTAAACAATTTTAATAAAATAGGTAAGCAGCTTGGATTTCTACTAGGCAGTGGTGCGGTAGAGCATCATGTGCAAAGTGGAGCCTGGGGACACCAGTTTAGACGCCATCTGACAGAGACAAAGTGCAGACACATTGTGAGCACCCAAGCTGGCACTCTGACCTAACATTATCCATGACTCTGTGCCTTTTCCAGAGCAAGAAACTTGAAGGCCTATGGCTCTTCTCTGCTGAAGTATGGCACATGAGCTTCAAAGATGAATCTTGCTTCAAGCTGAGAGGTAATGGGATTTACTTATAAAGGTTACTTGAATTAAGTATATCATTTTTTCTCCTAAAGAATGACAGAGAGCCGGGCGTGGTGGCGCACGCTTGTAATCCCAGCATTCGGGAGGCTGAGACGGAGGATCTGGGTTCGCGGCCAGCCTCAGCTACCTAGTGAGGCCCACCGCAACTTAGTGAGACCCTGTTTCAAAATAAAAGAATAAAAAATAGGGCTGGGGGTGTAGCTCAGAGGTAGAATGCCCCTGAGTTCAATCCCCAGTACCGCAAAAAAAAAAAAAAAAAAAAAAAAAAAAAGAATGACAGAGGACAGGCACGATGGCATGTCTGTAATCTCAGTACTTGGGAGGCTGAGATAGGAGGATCACAGGTTTGAGGTCATCCTCAGCAGCTTACTGAGACCCTCGACAACCTAGCAAGACCCTGTTGCAAAACAAAACAAAACAAAAAAATTAAAAAGGGCTAGGAGTATAGATTGAAGGAAAGATGCCCATGGATTCAACTCCCAATAGCATACACACAAAAAAAGAACAATAGACAATAACTGAAAAATTGTATTAGATTTTGTCCTCCTCTTTTCTACAATTCTTGCTCATTTTGATTTTATTTTTAAAGAAGAGACAAAGTTAAATATTTGAGGTATTTTCTCTTTCAGGGCATTATAATTTATATTGATGAATATCTTTCAATGCTTAATTAATATCTCTTTTCTCCTTGATTTACTTACCCATTTGTGCTATTCATTTATTTCTCCAAAAACCTTTTTTGCCTATCCTAACTCCCTATAGTCTAAATAATGTAAATTCAGAAAAAATTCTGAGATCTTGGTAGTTTGCTTTAGTGGTTCATAGACTCCAAAGCTTCCAAAATCCTTAGCCAGTTTTCTTAAGCCACTGTTTATTAATAGCACAGTCTAAATAATATAAATTCAGAAAAATTTCTGAAATCTTGGTAGTTTGCTTTAGTGGTTCATAGACTCCAAAGCTTCCAAAATTCTGAGCCACTTCTTTAAAAGTGACTATGTATTAATAGCTCTGTTAATAACCTTGAATATAAACCTAATTAAGACTTTAAGAAAATATAAGTGGCCTGTTTTTCAGCCACTGTTACTCCCTGAGATTTCTCTGCATCAATGACTGTGAAATTGAGACGGAACTTTTAGTAAGCAGCAAGGAAAGTGGATGGACCCTGATAATGGGGACACCAGAGTAGGTCTTACCTACTTTTGAGCAAGCACCTGATCGTATTCTGGAGAACCATGTCTATCTGAAAGAGAATTCACTATGGAGGGCAGATCAGACTCTGCACAGCAAAGCCTTATTCAGGAAACAATAAGGGAGGGGCACATGGAGTAGTCTGGTGAAGTGGTTTTATGTGGAGACTCTTACAGTGTGTCAGGAGATTAACTTCTTCTTGCTTAGGTCTCACTGACATGCAACTGAGCATATTCAAATGGCATAGGAGAGTGATTCTGGGAAAACCAACCTAAAGTGGCAGCTCTCCAGGGAAATGCTAGAAGTCACAGAGACTTAGCATCCTTATGGTGGGGCCCATCCTGAAGATGTCTGTACCTTTAAGGAGAGCCCTGTAGGAAGAATGCATCTTCTTTCATTGTTTTTTCTTAATGTTCAATGACTTCATGGTTTTCCTTGGAGATTGCCAACTCACTGTTGCCACCATTACAATGACAGCCCTTTATGCTTGCCAACATTCCTCAGAGTAGGTTCTATGTAGATTACTGGCCTAGTCTGTATACTCTGAATGCTTACTTCTATGAGGAAAAATGGGCAGAAATATATATATGTATATATTATATATTATTATATTATTATATATTATATTATTATATATTATTATATATTATATATTATATATTATATTATACAATATATTATATATTATTATATATAATATATTTATATATAATGGTCAAATATGTATATATATTTATGTATGTATACGTGTATATTTCTATTATATATACATATATATGTATATATTTTTTTCCCAGTATTAGGGAGTATTGGGGATTGAACTCAGGGGCATTATACCTCCGAGCTATACCCCAAGCACTATTTTTTTATTCTTTATTTTGAAACAGAGTCTCACTAAATTGCAGAGTGCCTCACTAAGTAGCTGAGGTTGGCCATGAACCCGGATCCTCCAGTCTCAGCCTCCCAAATGCTGGGATTACAAGTGTGTGTCACCACGCCCGGCTACATATATATTTTTTATTTTTTGTTGTGACTGGAGATTGAATCCAGGGCATTCTACCTTCAAGCTACATTCCCAGTCCTTTTTATTTTTTATTTTGAAACAGGTTCTCACTAAGTTGCTGAGGATCTCACTATGTTGCTGAAGCTGGCCTATAACTTGCAATCCTTCTAGCTCAGCCTCCCAAGTACTGGGATTGCAGGCATGTGCCACCACACCCACCCAGCCAGAAATACTTTTTAACCATACAAACTTTTCTCTCTTAATGTTATATTCTTCTCCTGCAAGGAATATGGAGATTTAACTGAGTAACAATTTAATATAGGAAAGGCCAAACCAAATGTTTACCCAAGTCTCTTATCACCAAAATAGGTAGCCAAAGAGCTCTTGAAGACACAGGGAGCATTTTAGGTCATGCTATTGAATTAGTACTACTATATGTTTACTTGTTCGTAATAGCACATCCAGATTTGTTTTTAGTTAAAAGTCCCTATGAATTTAGAAAAATCCATGGCACTATTATTTTATTCTGAATAAGAGATATCAATATCTTCATTCTAAAATTCTCAAACTCTCAGAAACTTGCCATTCAAAAGGAGGACATCAGTGAACTCAGAGGAAAGAAAGCTAGTTAACTGTCTCACTGAAACACAACTTCCTTTTTGGAGAGTCAACCAGGGACCCATGGATTTTGAGTTCATTGTCAATGGTGTGTGAAAGAGATCCACGTTCAACAGTAAATATCATCAGCAATACTATGGTTCTCTCTAGCCCTCATGGCCAAATGACCTGCATTTTAGCAAATTGATTTTTTTCATGCATTGTATTAAGCCAAGCAATTGTTTCCCATGACATGTTTGAGCCCACAGTTGCTCTATGAAATTCATGGTTGAATTTGTCCAATCACTGATTACTATGCCCATTGGCTTTAATAATAGTCACTTCCTTTATCAATAATGGGTTTTATATATGGTAGGCAATCATAACCAGTTAATGTCAGTCACCTGTAAACATCTGATGAATTGTCTAATACAGTTATAAGAGTTGCTCATTGGAGACACAGCTAGGGTAAATCTTACGAGTTAATGACATACCGTGACATTAGGCAACAGACATTTCCCCCTCCACATTAGCAATACACACGCTTTTATCCAAGAACACATTTGTGTCATTATCATAATCTTCATCTACGTGTCAAGATAATAGAAGGTCCAATGAGTTCAGAGCAGGCTTCACATAACTCATGGAAATTTAAAGAACCTAGATGTAGAAAGAGTTTGGGAGCTACAAATAAGTAAGACATGCAGGAAAAGCCATAGAGAAAAGGCTTTAGAAAAGATTCTAGTTTGGAAACCATGGAGTTTGGATTCAGTGTTGAGAGGAAGGAGAAGCACATCCTCTGAAATGGGGTACATAAAATAGTGAGCAAAGTACATAGACAAGTCCAGGATATAAAGCTGGAGAAAGAGCAGCACAGAGTTGGAGATGACAATCAAAGTTGGAATGAAAGGAAGAGTAGTTCTTGATCCTGCTTTCAGTGAATCCCTCGTCCATATTTGTTCCAGCTAGACAAATCTAAGTTTCAAGGGTGGCCAGTTACTTATCATCTTTGACATGAGTCTATCAGACTTTCTTAGCAATCAGACAAGGTTTACAATTGCTTTTCCAAGCTCTTCTGGTGTGCCACAGTTTTCAGCGTTCTGCACACTGATTTCTGTTCCATCAATGTCCCATTAAATTAACCTCAGATAGGAGATAGCACCATGTCAGACTTGCCCAGTGTAGCTATGAGTTAATGATTCAGCCCTCTGAAAGCAAGATAGACTCTCCTTTAAGAATGTGTGACTAGTAGAGAATATCAAGATATTCTAGTTCAACTTCGTGTTTCCTCATGTGCTCATTGATTTAACAAATATTCATCTAGGAGCCACCCTATACCTGCTTAGGTCCCTAATGCATGGCTTTGTAACATAAAGCAGACAGTGAATATAAACTAAGAAATTATTTCAAGTGTGATGTTAAGAAGGAAATAGGCATGGTGATATGTGAAAGTTACCATGGAAAGGATAGAGGATTAGCTATTTTAGTTGGAGAAGAACAGTGGAAAAGACTCTAAAGAGAGGACTTTGAGCTGCGATCTGTATAAAACTATGGAGCTATGCAAAAGGTAGAATGGAAGAAGTTACAGGCAAAGAAGACAATATGTTCTAAGACCTTGAGGTTGGAACAAGAACACTGTCTTGGACAAAAGTAAGCTGTGAGAGAGAAGGAGGCTTTCAGGAACAAGGGAGCAGCCCTCAGACACCATTTCACCTCCACTGAAAATGAGCTCAGATTATAGAATGGCTTTGGAAAACGCACTGAAGTTTGAGAACTCAACCAGGGCCACAGTAGACAAATGGCATGCCCAGTGGACAGACAGGATCCTAGGTATCAGCAACACTTGAGCAGGGATCTCAAATTCAAATGGCTTCAAGAGTCAAGCAAGGATCATAAATGAGTGAAGCCAACTCAGGTAAGATACAGAGAATCATGAGAACTATAGTGACCTACAGAATTAGTAATACATCTAATAGCACTCAGACTCATAAATACTCTGCAGGCAAAAGCACAGTCCATCATTTAAAAATTATTTGCAAACAATAATAAGACACTTACAAAGTGACAAGAAAAAGTCACAAACCATTCATATGCAATTCTAAGCTGGGAGAAAATCATGAAGTAGGCTGGGAATCAGAAAAATCAATAGAATGGGGTCTCATAAAAGTCAAGAAACAATTCTATCTTGAATTTTCATGAAATAAACAAAAAAGAATGTTTTTACCAAGCAGTAACCCAAATGCTGCAATACTAATAACAAAAAGGCACTTTTTTTTTTTTCAGAACTTGAATAAAATTGGAGATATTGAGCAAATGGACCAGATTTGTAAAGACAGCAACTGCAGAACTATGTGGTTCCTGCAATGACCTACTGCATACAACCTCTTGGAGAATCATGATGGTGCGCTATCTGCCTGAATAAATCCAGAGAAAGGAAGCTCAATCCCACAAATGAAATTCTGTGTTTAAATTTTTCTTCTCAATTTGACCTATTGTCACATGGAGCTGATATTTGTCTCTCTTTAGTCTGATTGTCTCAGATCTGCTCTCTGGAGCCACACAGATATTTACCTATTTTTTTATTGCTGCCTTGTAATCATACATCTTTGTCAGGTACAGGCTGGTAAAGGCATACATGCACACATTACTCATTTAACCCTTCCGCAATTCCCACCACACTGTCTCTCCCTCCCTCCTTCTCAAGTTCCATTTAGTGAATGACTTTGATATGTTTGTGACTCATGTGCATTAGGTGGTTTCCCTCCCCTACTCTCCATCACCTTCAGTTAAGTCACTTTCATCACTCATCTAAGATTTCTCCTTCATCATCTAGAGTCCCTCTTATGTCCCACTTTCTCTCTACTTTCTGCATATTAGAAAAAGCATTCAATTTTTTACTTTTGTCACTGACTAATCTCACTTGGCATAATGCTTTCCAGTTCCATCTGTTTCCCTGCAAATAACATGATTTTGTTCTTCTTTATGACTGAGTAAAATTCCATTGTGTACATATCCCATAGTTTTGTAATCCATTCATCTGTTGATGGACATCTTGGCTGGTTCCATAGTTTGGCAATTGTGAATTGTGCAGCGATAAACATAGATACACATGCGTTGATCTGATAGTTTGGTTTCCATTCTTTTGGGTAGATACCCAGAAGTAGTATTGCTGGATCATATGGTAGGTTCATTCCCATCTGT
>PVLC010012309.1:0-44073 GCA_004027655.1 Graphiurus murinus
ACAAAAAAAAAAAAAAAAAAAAAAAAAAAAAAAGGAACAGAAAACATAACAGTTGTTGATGGTCAGAGGTCCTTCTCTCCGACTGGCATCAATTTCTACCCCACAATGATAGTGGGGATACTGAGGAGGTCTTCAAGTTGTTGAGAATGAGTTATGCTGTTAACATAGATCAAACACATTTGTATCTTTCCACAATGTCAGAATTTATTGGATAACAAATTCACAAGCTCTATCACTTTCACTGGCTGCAATTCATTAGTACTTGTGGGTCACTTGGCAATCACAGGTTCTTTTAATCCGGTCTTAATATAATGATATATCACATATCAATATTGGTATATAATCAAGCTATATTATCTATCTATATATTTTGTATACATATTTATATTTCATATATATGTGTCAGAAATTACAAGAAAGGTTTAAGGTGGCCTCAGGGTTTTAGGTGGCTGCACTCAGAGCTAAGGCAGAAAGCAGATACAAATGCAAAAGAGTCACTGCAGGTGGTCAGATAAGATGAAGAACCAGCCAGAGAACTCATTCAGATTTGGAAATTTACTCTAGGCCAGGGTCCCTGACTGGGTCACATCAAGCAGGGAGATCAAGCTGGTGAAACCCAGGGACCCAGTCTGAGGTTGGATGCCTGTCACCTTAGTGAGGTATTCACTGGATGTCTGGTCTAATGATTGGTTGGTGTGTGCCCCATAATCAGTAGGGGTGCTTCTACTTTTATGGATATCAGGTGGGTAACATCTGGTGTGATTGATAAGCAGTTTTCTGATATGGGTTTGATAAGCCCATGCATCCATGTGCTTCTGATTTAATTAGATAAGTTCACAGGTGGTCATTTTTATTAGCATAATTAATTTATTTATCAGTTTATGCCTTAGGTTGTGCTGTACAGATGGTGGTTGTTTACTTGTACAAACAAGGTGTGGAGTCACTCTTCCTTGGCACTTGCACTCAAAATGGAGTAACTTACAGCAAAGGACTGCTTTACAAAATGGGGTAACTCAACTAAGCACAGCCTGAAAACTGCCATTCTATGCCTTATGGCATAACTCAGAGTTAGGCACAAAGTTTCAAAACAAATCCAAATAATCAGCAGTTCGAACACTATTGAATTCAAACTCCCCACCAACACAGTTCAAATACAGTGGTAACAATCTAGATCTTTCCAGGAAGTGGAAGTAGAGTCCCCTGACAGCCCTGTATTAGCTCTTGAAGTAGTTCAACGAGATTCAAATCCAGCATTCTGGTTGGAAATCTTTAAGGGCACTACCTTGTTAGTAACCCTGAGCTGCATTGCTTTGGTTGTGTTTCTCTGATCTCTTCCTTTTTCTAATTCTATTAGTTTTTAGCTTCCAGGAAATCCCCAGATTTTTTCATCCCACTGAGGCTCCTTTCCTGTTTCTTAGTATGGTTTTGGATTCATTCTTTTTCTTACACATTTTCTCTGACTTCAATGAATTTTTTTTTTAATGGAGAAGAGATAAATACAGGTGTTCAGTTAGTATCTTATTTCAGAAGCTTGAATTACTTTTCAAAATGGATTTGAAGTACAATGTGAGAAATCCAGGGAGGGAGTGATGGAAATTATCTGAAATTTCTTATTCTCCAAAGTTTGGGTCAGAAGTGAGATAGTTACTGAATTGATTTACTTAGGCAAATGTTCATATACAAAATGATAAATTGAAAATAATATTTAAAATACATGATTTAATTTGCTATAAAAGTCCATTCACACAGACAATTTTGTGTGCTATTTCAAAATATTTACACTTCTTGAAACTCACCTGTGAATGCCCTTTTAGAATACAGTTATAAATTTAGAAAGTTTTTAAATTAAAAATAGTATATATTCATTACTGAAACTTAAAACTAAAAAGAACCTTGTATTCTACTTCTTAGTATTAATAGCATTGATTGCATATTTTCATATTTACACACTTAAGAAAGTATGTGTGCTGATAAGTAAACATTTTAAAAATAATTTTTCTGTCTTTTCAGGAAATAAATTGTATTATGCCCATTTGGATAATATTTGTCAGTGGGCTGGACATAAGTGTAAAAGAAATAAATATTCATTTTTGATAATCTGAGAAAAGGAAGTTGATGTAGAAAACAAAAATGACCTGTGAGTCCACCACTCAGATACCCATTGCTTGTATTTGAAAATATTTCTCTACAGTTTTTTTCTGCCCCTAAGCATAGGTATACAATTTGCTTTTTAATCACGTAACATATTATTAACTATCATGGTCACAAATGAAGAGCATCATACTTCCTATTAAATTTGTCTTCCTGATTTTAGAAATGCTTTTCAGAGGCTGTGGCTGACACTTGATGTTTAGTATTGCCGAGTATGCACAACCAATTTTGACAAATTGTTGTTAACATTATTATTATTTTTTGAAATAAGTATTCACATTTAATTTCAGAATTTCAAAACAGGAATAGACCTTTCCTGTTAAAAAAAGTTTAGTTAAACACTAAGCTAGCTAAATAACCTTACTGAAAGGTTTAAACACAATTAATATAGAAAATACTTTCCCTCTGATTTCAATCTGACATGAATAGAAGAGGTGATGGGGGAAAAGGTAGACAATTTCTTTAGCAGCATACATGGCTAAGTCCATCAACCACCTCAAACTAGAATGTCCATTATTGGCTCTATTAAAAAGAACTGGGCTAATATCAAAAGTTACCCATTTCATAAGCCAAAAGACAATTTCAGGGTTACAGTAAGTAAAATATTTTTTTAAATACTTAAAAAATGTTTAACCATAACTAGAGGAATCATCTCTTCATTATAAGAAAGGAATAACAGAAAGTAAAAGACATTTAAACTAAACTCATTTCAGCCATCTTTGAACAAAAGAAATGAAAAATAATGGTTGATTAGCTAAGCTTTGTGCTCTAACCAAACTAATTAATTACAATGGTTTTAAATGGCAATAGCCCATGTAACTGGGCAGTTTGACAATTCTGAGTACTTTTGCAACAGTTTATTTATTTATTTTTTTAAACGCAAAGACACTAAAATGATCTGGTCATACAATGTTCATCTTATGCATTCTGCATCTCTCTGCCAATCTTGTAGCTTAGGATCTTGCTCCAATCAATCTTCATATGAGTAACTGGCAACTGTCTATGTAAGGCTTTGAAATTAGTGTCCAACATTGTCTGATAATTATCATTGATGGCAGTCTGGTATTCATTTTCTGTGGCTTCTACAATCTTTATAAATTCTTTTGATGTTTGCACCTAATTAGACACTGTTAGGGAATCTTGTATATCTTTGTGACTCAGTAGCTGAACATTACCATCTTCATAATAATGAACCTGAATTTTCAAGACGCCAACCACTTGGGTGGTTGAGAAGTTATTGTAAACTTTGACTCTGACCTTCAATGACCACTCCAAATTTTTTTTTGCCTAGAACTGATGGCTTTCTATGCATGCAATGATGGTTTGCTGTCCATCTATTTTTTTTTTCTTTTAACCATACACAGTGCAGACCCCGTTTGGATAATTTTCTTTTACTTAAGCTTGTAAAGCAGTTTCTACCAAAGTTCTCCATGATTCAACTGCATTTTCCGCTTCATAGGATCTTAGATCAGTTGCTTCCTTCTTAAGTGATCAAATTTGAAACAGATTCTGTTTTTTGGATCCCCAAACTTTTCATTTCCCAAGTTGCCATGTTCTGTTATCGATACCTGATCTTTGTAACCTTTTATTTTTACTGGAGTAAACTGGTCCAAGTTATACTGTGCAAATGCACGGAGCTGTTCCTTCCCTCAGAAGGAACTGAACATCATTAAAAACCTCATTAAATTCTCTAGGAGGGGCATGAAGGATGAATTTTGCTGCTACATACCTTCTCTTCATCAGATAAGTGCTCCTCCACATCTGCCATCTTCCTTTTTGTTGTTAGCATTATTTTAACCTGGGCTGGCCAACGGCCACTTTGCAATTCTGTTGTTTATTGAGCTTTCCTTATAGCTTTGTCAGAAGATAATAAGTCTCATATTGGTTGTATATTTTGTGTAAAGCACCTACTGAAAAATGGGATTATTATGATGCATAATTAGAGAATGGATTAAAAGGGATCAAAAGTAGGGATGATGGTGTAGCTCAGTGGTAGAGTAATTGTCTTGAATTTGTGAGGCCTTGAGTTCAATCCCAGTACAGAAAAAAAAAAAAAAAGGATCAAGAGTTGAGATAAAAATTTCTTACTCATCTTTAAATAATTTTCATCTTATTTTTAATAGTTTAAATACGAACATTTATTCTACAATGTGTGTGAGCATCAGTTTTGAGTGTTTATATGTGTATGTGTGTGAGTTTGTAGATTTACCAATTTAAGAATTCGATTTAGAAGAGGGGTCAATTTAAGCCTCTTTATGAATAGAAATTCCCTTTCCCCCTGTATCAAGCTTTTGAATTTGCCCTCAATCTTGCATCTGAGTTTACAAATTCTTGTAAGTTTTTTTCTTAAAATTATCTTCTTGACCTTTGTTTAGATCAGAGAATAAACACAATGAATGTTATTAGATAATTATAGCTATTTAACTTTGATAAATTATCATGTTTTCATACCTAATAAAAGAGATAATGATACATAGGTTTAGTACTTTTATTATTTGGCATTTGAAGACATATGTCTTCTTTGTGAGGAATATTATAATTTTCATGTTATAATAATATTAGGTAACATTTATTAGGTACTTAATTGTGAGACTCAGTTCTTTTTTTTTTTTTTTGCGGTACTAGGGATTGAACTCAGGGGCGTTCTACCTCTGAGCTGTACCCCCAGCCCTATTTTTTATTCTTTATTTTGAAACCGGGTCTCACTAGTTGTGGGGTGCCTCACTAGGTAGCTGAGGCTGGCCTCGAACCCGGATCCTCCGGTCTCAGCCTCTCGAATGCTGGGATTAAAAGCGTGCGCCACCACACCCGGCTTGTGAGACTCAGTTCTAAGTTATTATTATTATTTTTCGAGGTACTGGGGATGGAACCCAGGGGCATTCTACCTCCGAGCTACAGCCCCAACCCTATTTTTTATTTTGAAACAGGGTTTCACTAAGTTGCGAAGGGCCTCACTAAGTAGATGAGGCTGGCTGAGAACCCGGATCCTCCAGCCTCCCAAATGCTGGGATTACAAGCGTGCGCCACCATGCCCAGCTCTCTAAGTTATTTTTTAAAACTCTATTCTTGTATCTTAGTCCATTGAACTGCTATAATAAGTCACCACAGACTGAGTGGCTTTTAAATAACAGAAATGAATTTCTCAAAGTTCTGAATCCTAGGAAATCCAAGATCAAGGTGCCAGCAATTTGGTGTCTGGTGAAGATTTACTTCCTAGATGGTTGTCTTGTTGCTGTTACCTTCCATGGTGGAAATGACAAGGATCTCTCTAGGGTCTCTTTTGTAATGGCATGAACTCTACTAATCCAAAGGAGCCCTCATGACCTAATCATCTCCCAAAGTTTCCACCTCCAAATAACATCACCCTGGGGTTGGAGATGAGAGGGGAAAGAGGAAGACACAAGCATTTAGATTATAGACCTTCAGTATAGTTAAGAATCTGAGACAGAGAGGTTAAATACACTGCCCAAGAGCTGAACCAATCCTAGAATATCTGACTCCAGACCCCTAAATGACAAATCATAGTTCTATTTTATTTATTTATTTACTTTTGAGTTTTGTACCTTTGACAATCAGCAGTTAGTCTTTATCAACTCTGTCTATAGATTTTAAAAGTGGTAATGTGTACATAGGTTACCAAAGTACAGAGCTTCTTTGGTGAATCTTCATTCTAATTATTTTTTTTTTGGAACAACTACACATATATCTGATATGAAATACTCCTTATTCCTTTGACCCAGACAGCTTTATGTAGCCTGGTGTCAATGTGCACATCTAGAATCCCCATCCCCTGAATGGCAAATTTCAAGATCTCTTTGAGTGTCCAAGGGGCATGGTTCTTGAAGCCCACTCCATGGGCGGGTTTGTGAATGTTGATGGTGTATTCTCAAGTGACCACCTCATTGATGGGAGAATGGCTCTTCTGGCCCACACTTCACTTCTTTGTAGGGGCTATTTTTTCTGGCTCAGGTAGAAAAGCTAGTTCTACAATTTTATTATTTTTATATCTGGTGCTGAGGATTGAACACAAGAGCATTCTACCTCCTAGCTACACCCCTAGCCCTATTTTGTTTTTTTATTTTGAAACAGGGTCTCAATAAGTGGCAGAAAGTCTCATTAAGTTGCTGAGGCTGGCCCTGAACCTGCAATCCTCTGGTCTCAATCTCCCAAGTACTGGGATTACAAGTGTGCACTACCAAGCCCGGCTTAGTTCTGTTATTTTAAATGAAAGGAATGCTTGCCTGAATGCACTATACTAATGTCAAAGCTAAATATATTATGTTCAAACACTTCAATGGACATGATGTACAGACACAAAATTACCAATGCCATCTCAATGTTGTGCACAGGGAGGGTGAAGGACAGGGGTGGGAGCTGGGAGGGTGCTCACTGAGTGCTGTGTGTGTGTATGTCTCTATCACTCTGAACTTCATGATGAAGTATGATTACAATGCACCAATAAAAATGATAGGAAAGTTAGATGACAAAAAATATTATGTTCTAATCCCTGAACTACTAATCTAGGTGAAAGGGTGGTGAGTTCTACTAAATATATTGCCAGAGTAAGTAAATAATATTTTAAAACACTCTGATTAGAAGGAGTGAGCATAGCATTGAATTCTAAAATTCTAACCCTCCACAAAAGCAACAAATAAGCTAGAGAAAACTTTGGAATCTTTTTTTTAATCAATTAACTTAATGAAGAAAAGGCTGGTGAATTTTGGTAAGGGTGCTGTGATGTTGTAACTTGCCCACTTACCATATCCCTGTCTCCAGTTCAGTGGCAGCCATGAGGATGGCATCTTGCATTCCTAGTGTAGGTCTCTGGAGCCAGGGGAAGCAATACAGATGCTGTTCTCAAAGAACTATGGTTGCATGTTTGATCAGTCTGGTGGCTTCTGGAGGACTGGTGCACAGGCGCACCTTTGTTTTGCCTGCCTAGGTGCTTCTCTGTAACTGCAGTAGCTTCCCAGTTGGGTCTGTTGAAAGTTTTTAAGGAAAACGGATGAGCTTGGCCACTGGAGTAGGAACAACAGTCAGAACAAGCAATGAATGGGCAGAAAATACCGGAAAGGAGGACGTTAGGGAAATTGATACTATTGACACTTGGGGAAATAGGGCTTTGAATAACTCATGAATATAATAGGGAAACTAGAAATCCACACAGAGACCTAAGCTTGGGTAAAAGCTCAGAAAAGACCAGGGAATGCTAAACTTTTAATGGGGTAACTTCCTGGCAAGTAAGAAGGGAGGTAACTGCAAATTATTGCAAATGACCTGGCAAAGAGCAGCCCCAACAAAGAACCCACCAGCAAAGTCTGAGAGAGGTTCTTTTGTTTGTTTTAAGGATTCAGCATTTGATGAAATCTCTGTCAAGTCATTAGTGGACCTAGTAGAGACTGAGTCAATGGAACAGAGACCTCAGTGGGCATTTATGACAAAGAATACAGGCTTTACAAAATAGTTTAGAAAAGTCACTAAGCAAAGACATACCAACAACCCACAAGTATCTCCCCTGAGGTGAGGTAAATTGGATTTCTAGAAATGCCACATTATAATATTCAAAATGTCCAGTTCTCAACTCCAAATTACAAAGTATTCAAAGAAATGAGAGTATAGCTAATTCATAGGAAAAAAGAAATAGAAACTGTCCTTGATAAAGTCAGATATATGAAGAAGAGCTCATGGGAGCAACCAGCAAGATGGCAGCCCCTCCAAGCCAACAGAAGAGATCTCAGAATGAAGTCTACTTTGCTGGCACCTTGAGCTTGACTTCTCAGCCTCCAAAGCTGTGTAGATACATTTCTATTATTTAAGCTACTCACTATGTGGTATTTTGTTTTAAAAACCTGAGCTGATGAAGACAACTATGAATAATTAGACACAAATAAATGAGGTAATCTAGAAAAATTCCTAAGAGCACACAAACTACCCAAATTGAAGAAGAAATAAAAAATTGCATTGGGCTGATAACAAGTAAAGAAACTTAATAATCACACATCTCCCAACAAAGAAAAGCTCAGGACCAACTGGTTTCACTGGTAAATTGATAGTGAAAGAAGAATTAACCAACCTGTATCAAATTTTTCCAAGTATTTTATAGTGCCATGGACAATATTTGAGGGCTCAATTTGTCCAAATATTTGCTAACATGTCTTTTTGATTATAGCCATTTAGTGGGAGTAAAGTGGTATGTTATTGTGATTTTGATTGTCTTTTCCTAATGACTAGCGATGTTGAGCATCTTTTAATGTGCTTACTGGCCATTAACATATCTTTTTTGAGGAAATATATCTATCAAAATATTTTGCCCATTTGAATATCTATTCACATATTTTCCCATTTATTATTATTTTTAGGAGCTCTTCATATATTATATATGTGAGTCCTTTACCAGTTTTATAATTTACAGGTATTTTATCCTATTTTTCCACTTTTTTGAAGCAGTCATTTTGATGTATATAAATTATAAAGGCATTTTGTAGAATTTAAGTAATTTGTACAATGCTGACTTTTATCCACCCATGAGCCATATCTTGTGTCTTGTTTCCACTCAGCTGCTTAAATGTCTTTTACACATAGTTACTTATTGATACAGAATTTTAATTTTGCACCAAAATAAAATAAGTCCTCTTTAAAAATGTAATTTAACGATATTTGTTCCATTTTAGTTTTAAATGATGGATAATATACATTAATTATTTTGTCTTCCAAGGGTATTATATACTTTGCTCCTCAAAATGTGGCTTGTGGCAGAGTGTGGTGACACATGCCTGTAATCCCAATACTGGAGAGGCTGAGACAGGAGGATCACTGAGGCAGGAGGATAGCCTCAGTAACATAGTGAGGCTCTGTTTCAAAATTAAAATAAAAAAATAGGACTGGAGGTGCAGCTCAGAGGTAGAATGCTCCTGAGTTTAATTCCTAGTATCAAATACTCAAACAAACAGGCAAACAAACAAATAACCACAGTCTGCAGGTCAGCAGCATAGCATCACCTGGGAGTTCTTAGAAAGTACAGAATCTCAGGACCCTGAGAGACTGAGCCAGAATATGCATTTTAGCAAGATTCCCAAGTGACTCATGCACAGACCACTGTTTCCTGTTCTATCTTTGCATAGAGTTCTCACACTAAATAAATATTTGCTTAAGTGAATAAATGGCTTCCAGGTCATGTGACATACATGCTTTATTAAAAATTAATAGAACCATTTGGGAGGCTGAGACCGGAGGATCCGGGTTCGCGGCCAGCCTCAGCTATCTAGTGAGGCACTCCACAACTTAGTGAGACTCGGTTTCAAAATAAAGAATAAAAAATAGGGCTGGGGGTGTAGCTCGGAGGTAGAATGCCTCTGAGTTCAATCCCCAGTACCGCAAAAAAAAAAAAAAAAAAAAAAAAAAAATTAATAGAACTTTCTTTATTAAACTCCTTTATTAAAAGTCAACTAAACAGAAACTTAAGCAGTTATATAAGATTAGCCCATTTGCTTGGTAAAGTAGTTCTATAAAACCCATCAGTTGTCAAGATTTTGAGTATATTTTATAAATGATACAGTACCTCTAAAGATGCTCATAGCAGAGTAATTTTAGCATGGACTAGAGGGGCTGGTTTTGGAATCAGAATATCTAGATTTAAACTCCAGCATTGCTACTTCCCTTTTTTTTGACCTGGAGGAAGACACTTAACTTCTTTGAGTTTCAGTTTTTCTATGAAAATGCAATCAATATCTGTTCAAAATGCATTTCCTTAATGCTTCTATTAGGAAAGAGTCTTTTGATGGTAAGATATAGAAATCTAATTCAAACTAGTTTAGGGGAAATTTTTTTTCTTTAATAATCAAATCACAGGAAATGCTGGATTGTATCTAAATCTCAGGGATAATTATTATTTGCCACTCATTGCACCTCTTTTTGGTTACTTTGTGGAATTTAAATTCATTCCCCAGGCACTGGAGAGGCATGGAGATTGAAGGGGAAGGATACTGACTGGCACATAGGTCAGATGCTCATCCCTGGATCATAAACCTCTAGCTAAAAGGTTAGTTCGGACATTTTCTAGAGAAAGAAGGGAGTACTCTTTGTGATAGGCAAAATAATAGAGTACCAGCGTGATGTTTAAAATATTGTCTATAAGCTTCCATCCTCCAGATAGGGTAGCTAAATTTTCTTCCTACTAGTTTACTTCACCCAATTAATGTGTGCGACCACTGAATGAATTTTGCTGGTTGGTTTCAGGGATGTGTGTGTGTGTGTGTGTGTGTGTGTGTGTGTGTGTGTGTGTATGTGTGGTACTGGGGATTGAACCCAGGGGCATTCTACCTCTAAGCTACACCTGTCTCTATTTTATTTTTTATTTTGAAACAGGGTCTCACTAAGTTTCTGAGGGCCTTGCTAAATTGCCGAGGCTGGCTTTGAACCTGTGATTCTCCTGTTTCAGCCTTCCAAGGACTGGGATTATAGGCGTACAACCAACATGCTGGGCATGTTGGTTTTTTATGTTCTTTACTAGTTGTTCACACTCTGAGTGATTGTTATTCCCCAGATACACTGAAGAATAAGGCCAGTCATGTAATTCTCCAAGTGATTTTTCCTTGTAGCCATATGCTCCCATGAGGTATCATGTGGCATCATGTGGCAGGGAAAGATAAATCTCTACCAAAGAGAAATCTATAGGAACCCTCAACTCTCAGGTTGGAGAAGCTCTTTTTCATGCTGTGGTGGGCTCTTTTTCTGTAGCCCACCCCAGGATGATTGACAGTAATCTTTGTCATGAATTCTCACTCCCACCCACAGGTATGGTTTCATCTCTGTTATCCAGATGAGAAAATTGAAATGTTGAACATTTTATTTTTAAAAGCCTGTGCTATTTAGTCACAGATAACACCATATGTTTGACATTAATATATATGTAGAACATCTTTTGTTCTGGAAGGACACAGCCTAAGGATTAAACCAGTGTACCTTGTTTAAACAGCATATCTCTGAATTTTTCATATTTATACTATATTTGATATCTTTACAAATTTCTCTAAGATAATTCTTTCCAAATATACTCTTACTCAAGAACAGTACCAGCTAGGAACTCTCTAGTAGTAGTTTTGCTCAAAAAAGGCCAAATTAATTTTTTCTTTACCAGGCACATCAATGAATTGGTAATGTCTTATTTGGATAATAAAAAATAGGTAACACATGTATAGTCTTTAAAGTGTTCTATACATGTGATATAAGAAGAGTTAAGTGTTATTGTAGAGGTGGTTTACTAGACAAGACTCTACCTGTGGTTAATTATCTTACATAGTATCATAGGGTTAAAGTGCTGTTCATTCATATATTCATTTAATTAATTCTTGCATGATTTCATTCATTCACTTATTCATTCATCCAAAATATTTATTAAATTCCTATTAAGCATTCAGCAGCACAATAGACCCTGGGAAAACAGAACAAGACAAACGCAATCCATACTGTAATGGAACATAGACTCTAGAGGAATCTTTTGAATGAAGTCCCAAATCAGTATCTTTTTTCACTCTTAGTGGGGAATAAAAAAAAAACCACAAAACTTCCATGCCCTTATGAAGAGAGCCGCATTGTTGTTACCCCGATGTCCTGACCTGACTCTGGGAATTATGTTTAGTTTACAATAATGATTCATTCATTCATTCAGCTGAATGGCATTCTTTGCTTCCTGTCTCCAGCAGGTCGATGTCTACCAGACCACAAGAATTAGTTGCATGGTGAGAGAACTGATACCGTGATACAGTTTAAAAATATTTGTGCACTTCTTATGTAATCAGGCATTTTAATAAAGGAAATAACTTTCACTTATTGCTGATCTAATCATTTAACTCTTCCTAGTGAGTGTTCCACCCCCTGTCCTGATAAAAAAAAAATTGTTGCTCATTTTGTATATCTTATATTTACTTGGAGGCATTATAGTTACATCCATTACTGTAATTTGACTTGAACGAATACAATTACTTCATTATTTCACTAACTTGTTTTTTTTTTTTTTGGAGCAAAAAGGATATGGTGAAATAATTTGTAAAGACAATAAGAAATCTTGTCTTGTGTAGTTTGCCAGGTAAATGATAACTGATTATTTTTGAGCTCACTTCTCCCCTCTTGCCCTCATTCTTTGCTCCTCTTCTCCAACCTTCTGGACTATGATTGTCTCTACTCCAATCTCTCTCCTCCTATTGTTTCTTAAATACCATCCTGCTCCATTGAAGTGCTTTTATCAAAATCTCTAATAACTTACTTTTTGGTGCTAAATATAAGTGTGGTTCTCAGTATTCAACTGTCTCATCCTTCCACTTGCTCAGGCCTAAATCCTTGACACTATTATTTTCCATAGACTTTTATTGGTGCATTGTAATTATATACCATAGTGAGGTTCGATGTGATACAAACTACATGCCACATCACTTGAATCTTTTGCTCCAGATCCCACCCCATTTCCCATGCCCCTGCACATGCTAACAAGGTTGGTAGTGATACCTTCACATATGGACATGGCATTATCTGAACCGTTTCTTTCATCAAGCCCCCCTTTGCTCCTCCTCACCTCCCTCTTCCAATTCCCTCCCACTGTTCTATTGGTCTCTGTCTTCATTTATCTGAAGACCCTTTTATTTCCTATTTTCTCTCTAGCTTCCACATAATTAGAGAAAACATATGACCCTGGATTTTCTGAGATTGGCTTATCTCACTTAGATAATACTCTTTACTTCCATCCATTTACCTGCAAAGGACATAATTTTGTTCTTCTTTATGGTTAGTAAAATTCCATTGCATATATATACATATATTCTTTATCTTTTCATCTGTTGGCAGACACCTAGGTTAGGGCATATGGAGGTTCTCTTCCTAGTCTTTTGAGGAACCTTTTTATTGATCTCCACAGTAGTTGTACTAATTTACAATACTACCAATAGTGTATGAGAGTTTTTATTTCTCCACATCCTTGCCAGAATTTTTATTGCTTATATTCTTGGTTATTATCATTCTAACTGAAGTTAGATAGAATCTCAGTGTAGTTTTGACTTAGATTTTCTAGATTGCTAAGAAGTATCTGTTCAGTTCAATTGCCTTTTTTTTTTTATGGTACCGAGGAATGAACATTTTTTAAAATTTTTTATTTTGAAACAGGGTCTCACTAAGTTGCAGAGGGCTTCACTAAGTAGCTGAAGCTGGCCACGAACCTGAATCCTCCAGTCTCAACCTCCCAAATACCAGGATTACAAGCTTGTACCACCACGCTTCAATTGCCCTTTTTTTTTTTTTGCAGTACTGGGTATTGAACTCAGGGGCATTCTACCTCTGAGCTACACCCCCAGCCCTATTTTTTATTCTTTATTTTGAAACTGAGTCTCACTAAGTTGCGGAGTGCCTCACTAGGTAGCTGAGGCTGGCTGCGAACCCGGATCCTCCGGTCTCAGCCTCCCGAATGCTCGGATTACAAGCGTGTGCCACCACGCCCAGCTCAATTTTTAATTGAGTTATTTGACACTATTCTTGACTCTTACTTCTCTCTCTCCCTCTCTCTTTTTGTGGCATTGGGGATTGAACTCAGGGGAATGCTATCTTTGAGTTGCATCTTCATCCCTTTTCATTTATTTATTTTGAAGCAGGCTTTTGACGAGCTTAGTTTGAGTCACTGGCACTGAACCTATGATCCTGCTATCTTAGCTTCCGAAGTACTAGGATTACAAGGGTGCCCAGTTTGCATCTTGCCACACATTGTATCCATCAGCAAACACTGTTGGCTTTACCAGTGGAAACACATCCAGAATCCCACTATTTCTTACCTGGTCTGAGCCTTTACCATTTGATGCTTCTTCTCTGGTTTCTTTGATTTCTCACCCCTGACTCTTCTTCCCTCTTGTTCTCTTTGGAAAACTAATTCACCCAAATAGCCTCATTGTCCACCACCTCACTTCTCTCAGGTCTTTACTCAAATGTCACCTCACTGAGGTTTCCTTCGGCTTCTCTAACAGTGGAAACCCAGGCACTGCCTGTTCTCCTTTCCTACTTTGTATTTCTTCACTGTTCTCATCATCATGTCCCATACTACATGTTTTACCAATCTACCTATTTATTCTACCTCAGTCACCTTCCTACAAACTAGTATTTTTGAATGTTTTATTTTTCTGACATATCCCTAGTTCCCAGAACAGTGAATATTAAGTACCTCACACATAAAAATTGTGCAAATAATAATTTTTTTGAAAAGAAATACATTTTATTGTTTTTAGGATTAATTTTCCATTGGGACAGTCATAGTGAAAATAGGTTTGTTTTTGTAAAAACCAAAATTACTGAGGAAGAATATAATGCTTTTATATTCAACTGTAATTCTAAAAAGCTTCAAAGGAAAACAGTAAAGTATTAATCTTATAAAAATCCGTGTTTTGTATGATTTTAACTTACTTGGATTTGAATAGCACATTTCAATTTTAGATCTTTCTATTAATGTGAGAATTGTTTTGGAACCATCTTACAGATTTCTCTAGGAACCAGTTGACTAGGGCGGTGACATGTTGGGGTATGACAATTAACCACTTGTTAACCTAGATATTCCTCATTCTTTCTGTATCATTCTCAGTCCAATAGTGTCTCACTTGTTGAATATTACATACTTTTTAAGGGCAGGCATACCTGTTTTTGAGATTGCTCTTGCTTTAGGCCTGAAAAGTATTATTGTCTTTCTTGAGAGAGCTCTGGTGTTCTCTCTTAATATCTCTAAAGCAGAAAGGAAGCATTAATAAGAGAAGCACTTTTGGATAATGTAAGTAGTATTCAGGGACTCTGGCTGAGATTGTGACAAGCAGTGCCATCAGATATCAAAGGACAAAGACCTTTTCAAAACCCATTTTTGGTCACAAATTTTTCTGGAACTAACATTGCCTATTGGTCTTAGTAACTCTGAAGAGGAATCAAGAAATCTTACACGAACACAAAAATCATCAATATCATTTCTCTTCTATGTGGATGATATGTGTGTGTCAGTGAAGAAATATTTTAGTGTATATGTTGCCCTATAGCGTCTTGCCTTAAAGGATATTACAGCTTCCTGGGAAAATTGAAATGGGAAAAATAAAACATTAACAGATTTATGCAAATAAAAACAGTAGGAATAGATTGTAAGAATACTTATGAAGGGTTTGGAAATGGTTTGATTTATTGGAAAAATATTTTGGAGTTGCATTCTTGAACTAAACCATAATCTAAATAAATATTTAGGATAATGATAAGTGAAAAATCTGAAAGACCTTCAAATGTTGGTATTTTCTAAAGATCTATTCCTTGACTTATTTTGACTCTATATAGCCTCCTAAAGAAATATCATCCAGTTAGACTTTGTTCTAGTCCCCAAATCATGATCCCAACTCTTCTGAGCATCTGCATTTGTGCATCATCTAGCCACATTACCCTCAATGGAATAATGGAATAATGATAATAGACACTATTTGTCAAGGAATTACCATTTACTAGATAGTATTCTGAGTGATTAATTCACACTAGCTAATTTAATCCTCAGAACAATTCTGAATTGGTTCTTGATTGGATTAGTTTTACAGATGAGGAAACTGAGACTTCAGGAGTTTAAGAAACTTTCATAAAGTTCACACAAATCTTAAATGATATTCAGAATGCAAAACTATGTTCTTTTTTCTTTCTTGCAGTGCTGGGAATTGAACCCTGGGCTTTCTGCATGGTAGGGAAGTACTCTACCACTGGGCTACACCCCCAGCAAAGTCTATGTCCTTAATCACTGTTACCACTTTCAAAATAGAATTCTCCTAGTGTTTTCTCAAACCACTTCTTTTGCTCTTTTCCATGAATCATTGAATGCCACCTCTATCAAGCCAGAACCTTAGACATGTTACTTTTCTTCATTCCCTCTATCTGATTAGTCATTAAGTGTTATCTAATTTTCCTCCTATTTCTCTTGGAACTGTTTTCTTTTATCCACCAATACTATAGCTTTATAGTTTAGACTCTTATCAGCTTACTAATTGGTCTCCCTGCCAACAGTCTTGCCCCAACATCTTCCATGTTACAGCTTAAATGATCTTTCTAAATGCCTGCATTGTCATACCATATTTTTGCTTAAGATCCTTAAAGAACTTCCTATCAGTTACAGGATCTACAGTTGATCCCTTGAGTGTGGTGAATAGGGCTTTTCATAGTCTGGCTCTTGTCTTCACTTCCATCCTTCTTTCTGCTATTTCCTTTTAGGTTTCCCATGTTTCAGCCACAGAGTACTTCTGGTAGCTCTTGAACATATGCTGTTCTTCCTGCCTGGAATAATTTTCTTCTATTCTCCAATATAACCTATTCTTTACCTTTATCATAAGAGCTATCATGTAGAATATTAAGTGAATGTTTGTCTTTTTCTACTTCCAAGTACATTGTGAGGTTTAATCTCTGAGGGTTTCATCTATGTGTTATTTATGTTTATGTTTGTCATGTGCATGTGCTGGGGATTGAACTCAGGGGCATTCTACTTCTGAGATACACACCAGTCTTGTTTTATTTTTTATTATTTAAAAAATTAGGAAATAGGGTCTCACTAAGCTCCTGAGAGCCTTGCAAAGTTGCTGCGGATGGCTTTGTTTATTTTTATTAATTTTTTATCTTTTATTGGTGCATTATAGTCTCACATCATAATTTAGTTCACTGTGATAGTGACATACATGTACACAGAACTTGGTGCCCCCCCAATCCCACCCAGATCCTTTCCCATATAGGGTACTGAGATTAATATTGGTATCCTCTCATATGTACATAAATCTGATGGTAGTAATTCCTTCACTGATTCTCATTCATCTCCCTCCCCTTCTCCTAGACTAACTCCCTGGTTTTACTGAAGTTTCTACTCCATTATTTGGAGTCCTTCTGTTGTCCTGTCCCAATTACTCCCTAGCTTCTGCATATTAGAAAAATCATATGACCCTTCACTTTCTGTGACTGGCTAATCTCACTTAGCACAATATTCTCCAGGTCCATCCATTTTCCTGCAAATGATAAAATTTTGTTCCTCTTGATTGCTGAGTAAAATTCCATTGTGTGGATGTCCCATAATTTTGTAATCCATTCATCTGTTGACGGATACCTATGTTGGTTCCATAATTTGGCTATTGTTAATTGTGTTTCTATAAACATAGATATGCATATATTACTATGATTATCTGATTTCAGTCCCTTTTTAAAAGATGCCCAGGAGTGGTATAGCTGGATCATATGATGGATCCATTCCCAATTTTCTGAGGAATCTTGACACTAATTTCCATAGCAACTACACTATTTTGCAATGCCAACAAGAGTGTAGAAGAATTCATATTTCCCCACATCCTCACCACTGAGGCTGGCTTTGAACCTGCAATCCTGTCTCAACCTCCCCAAAACTGAGATTACAGGCATGTGCCACCACACCCAGCTGTTTATGTTCTCTTTTTCTTGTGGTACTGGGGATTGAATTCAGGGGCATTCTATCTCTGAGCTATACCTCCAGTCATATTTTGTAATTTTTTATTTTGAAACAGGGTCTCACTAAGTTGCAGAAAGCCTCACTAAGTAGCTGAGGCTGGCCGCGAACCCGTATCCTCCAGGCTCAGCCTCCCAAGTACTGGAGTTTATGTTCTTTATATGTTATTTATCTAGCAATAATGTACCTAATGATTCATGAGTTACAATCAATGAATAAATGGATGGATGGTCACACAAATAAATATCTCATTTTTAGGTTTACATTTGGTTTTGCGAATGAAGGAATAGCCTTCGAAGACTAAGTAGTTGAGGAAAGCAGAAGAGACAGCTGTCAGACTGAATTGGTTAGCATACAGGCTTAGAGTTGAAAAAAAATTCTGTCTTGATGTTTTGAGATTTACAAGTATATGACATATTTAGAAACTCTAGAATTTTTTTCAGTGATAATATGCAGAATAATTTGGATATTGAGGTTTGACATAGTTGGCTAACTTGTTCAAGGTTTTTAATCAACTAGTTGTAGTGTTTGAGTTTGAGCCAGAGTCCTAAATTTTATCTACTTTATTATTCTGCAGGTGGAGCATATACTACTTAGTCCAACCCTCTCCTTTAACCAGTAAAGTAAGGCCTTGAGTGAATTACCATTCTCTGATCTGAAAGCTACCGAGGCAGAGACTTCCAACCCTGTGATTTCCCCACAATGAGAAAAAGTATCCTGTAGGAGCCAACAAGCAGAGTGAAGCCAGCCTTCCTGGACTTGAATCCTAGCCCTGATATTGACTAGCTCCATGATTTGGGAAAATTCGGTATTCTTATCTGTAAAATGGGAGTAAATAGCCGGGCGTGGTGGCCCACACTTGTAATCCCAGCATTCGGGAGGCTGAGACCGGAGGATCTGGGTTCGCAGCCAGCCTCAGTTACCTAGTGAGGTACTCCACAACTTAGTGAGACTCGGTTTCAAAATAAAGAATAAAAAATAGGGCTGGAAGTGTAGCTCGGAGGTAGAATGCCCCTGAGTTCAATCCCCAGTACCGAAAAAAAAAAAAAAAAAGTATAACACTATTTTCCCTTTGCTGTGTTCCCACTGTGGCAACATTTTAGGAGCTGTCACACCATGCCGCTGCCCCTTTCTAGACTGTGAGCTTTTCATGGATAGAGCATCTTGCCCTAATCATGGATCTAACCTGGTGTCTGGTATATAAGAGGCATCTGATCCATATATGCATTTTTAAATTTAATGTTTCATTTTATCTCCAGATAAAAAACAGGTGGACGAATACTCCATTGTCTTTTCATTATATCGGAACTCATTGGAAATTCATGATCTGTATCTATAGAAGTAGCAGTGGAAGATATGGAGGAAGTATTCTATATATTCAGCCAAAGAAAAACCACCAGCTTGGTTTTCTCACCCCAACACTGTAATTATCACCCCAATTATTTTCTGTAAAGAAATAGGATCACATGTTTCCTCCTTAGTCTTTTCTGAATGAATGTGAGGAACCTAAATATAAAGTGGCATTTGCATACATCACTGGGGATAGAAATACTTCGGTTTTGGCTTGACCAGGCTCATTTTAAAAAACTTTCTGACCATGGTGCCAATGCTAAGTTTGAATATGGACTTCTTATTCTTTGTGGTAATTAGAATTGGGGCAAAAATTTCATCAGGAAACCTGAACAAATTAGAGATCAGTTACAGCATAATGCAAATATAAATGCTTTGGAGGCAGATAGGCTGGGTTAAAATTCCAACCCTGTGGCTTATAGCTGTGTAACGTTCAGCAAGTTATGTTACGTCTTTGTGCTGAACTTTTGTCTTATAAATTGACATAAAATGCATACTTCTTAGGGTTGATCTGAGGAGTAAGTTTAATAATGATGTGAAATACTTGACACAGTACGTGACATATTGTGAACACTAAATAAATGATAGGTTTTTGTTTTAGTGGATGGCATATTAATTCATTTAAGATATATGTAGAGCTATATGTTGTCTGATAAATATAGATATTTAAGTCAAATTTTTTAGGATGATAAATACAGTGGTTAGAGTAAGACAATATGTAAATGAAATTTGAAATAGATAATTCACAGGCCACTTACATTAGAATCTCTTAATAAGAATAGAGCCCTTGTCTTCACCCCAATTTACTAGATTAGAATCTTTGGATATGGGACTTAGGAATCAATGTTTCCAAAAGCATCCAATGTTATTCAGATGCAAATTAACGATAGATAAACTTTAAGAAGTACTTATCTGCAAAGTACATGTTCCTGAAAATTGTTAAGCAATTTAAATATTTTATTCTTGTAAAAGTTATTTAAACTAAATCTATTATCCTCAAATATTGATGATATAGTAAATAGAAAAGTTATTACTTAATTTATGAGTATATGAAGTTATAACATCTGTATTTTCCTGTGTGTGTGGCACTGGGGATTGAATCAAGGGCATTCTATCTCTGAACTATGCCCCCAGACCATTTTATTTTTTGCTTTGAAACAGGGTCTTGCTAGGTGGCTGAGTCTTGCTACATTGCTGAGGCTGTTTTCAAATCTACAGTCCTCTTGTCTGAGCCTCCCAGGTACCAGGACTACATGTGTGGTCCACCATGCCTGGCTTACATGTATATTTTCTATTTGAGATTTTAAGACCATACGAATTATTTATATTAACTATACTTTCAATCTTATTTGAAAAAACATGTGGCTGATTAGAATTTAATGTTCAATTTAAAATAATATTTGCAGCTGGGTGCAGTGGCACTAGCCTGTAATCTCATTCTTGGGAGGCTGAGACAGGAAGATAGCAGGTTTGAGGCCAATCTCAGCAACTTAGTAAGACCCTATTTCATTTTTTTTTTTGTTTTAATTGGTGCATTGTAATCAAACATCTTGATGAAGTTCAGGGTGATTGAGGAGTGAGACTCTATTTCAAAAATTTTAAAAAAGGGCTGGGGTGTAGCTCAGAGGCAGAGTGCTCATAGGTTCAATCCAAATAAATAAATAAATAAATAAATAAATAAATAAATAAATAAATATTTGCAACAAATTTAAGTATTTAGGGTTTTTTCCTGTATTGTTTAATCTTGTTTTTAGAGACCATTGACTTGGAACTCCAAAACAAAAACAAAAGAAAAACAAATAAACAAGCAAAAAAGTAGAAATAGACTTGTACCTATCCTTGCTTCTGAACTCTGCATTGAGCAACAGCTAGTGCTTATTTCCATGGAAATAAGATCATTTGATGTGAACATGATAATGTGCTCTCAGCCTTTGCATATGCTTATTCTGTCTACTCGTGGTGTTCTCCTTATTGGATATATATATATATGGCACACCCCTTTTTATGCTTTTAGAGTTGATATCAGATATAATCTCCTATCCTGACATCTCCTATGAAGACTTCCTTTCTCTGGTCTGGATCAGGTCCCCCCCCCCCCTTTTTTTTTTAAATTTCTTTCACAGACCTGTCACACTGTCCTTGGACATATCTGACTGTCTATCTCCTTTCCATACTGTGCGCTCCTTGGGGGTAGAGTCTTTGCTTTTATTGTGTCCTGCAAAATACTGGAGCCAAAGGAAGTATTCAGTAAATTTTATTAAATGAATAATTCAATTTTTGTTTGTTTTTCTCCACGTATGAGATGATTATGTTCCTAGGAAATGGCATTGGATCTAAATGCTAAAATCAAAATTAACTTTCTCAATAAGAGAGCAAGTTCTAGTTTTTCAGTTTTTTTCACCTTTGATGAATGTCGAAGCAAGATAATAGTTTTTAAAATCTTAATCAAGTTTTTCTCCCTACATTAAGTGCCTTGCATTTCCTCATTGATCATTGGTGTTTAAAGTCTCAGGAAGGGACGATGCAGTAGCAAATCCAGCTTTAAGTTTCAGAATCCCAAGTCCAAATAGAATTGGTTCCAAATAACAGAACTGTAAGCAAAGATGAAGAGCCAGGCTGTCCATAGGGAAAAATTCTCTGGAATGGAAGAGAGAAAGAATTGGAAGGGTCAAAGAGAGGTATTGCCAGTATGAACCCTTCAGAAAGGGCCCTGTGTTCTTTCTCAGTGAGTTGAGCCTTGGTTTTGAGTTGAAGAGACAGAGAGGGATGGAAGGAGGGATGGAGGGAAGGAGAGAGGAAAATGATAGGCAATTCAAATAAGTCTGTAGAATTTAAAAGTAGATAGAACTTGTGTCCCACTCCCAGTTAGAGGCTTTGAACATTTCCCTCATTCCTGAAGCAATCTGGGAGAAGGATGGATATATTTCAATAGTATTAAAAGATCAAATTTAAGTGAATTTTTATATACTATGTCTTTAAAAGCAGGATTCCCGTTTTATGTTTATAGCATAATGATGTTTCTTTAAATGTGATGTTGTTTTAAATGTGAAATAAAAGGGACTTGCCACCCTGACCCTTGGAATTTTCAAAAGGAATTATAAAAATGCCAAAGTGTTGACAGCAACTATCTCTGGGTGATAGGATCATGATTGACTCTTGTTTTTGACTCTTTATATTACTCATTTTGAAACTTTTCCATATTGGAATGACTTTTTCATCTTCATCTCCTGGCTAGCTATTACTTATACCTTAGTTTAAATTTTATCTTCTTACTAACTTGTTATAGGCAGTATGCCCCTGTTTGACACTCCTTTAATATTCATGCTCTGATTTCAGTAATACATTGAAATACTCATGTTTTAGAGAGGCAGGGGTCATAGCTTATTATCTCTTTATCAACACATACTACAAAGTAAATGCTTAATACATATTTTTGAATTGACTAATACAAAGTCAACATGAAATTATTTTATGGTTTGTTCAAGTTACAGATTCAGATAAAGTTTTCTTTCCATTAGGAAAAAAGAAAAACTATAGCTGGGCATGGTGGTGCTTACCTGTAATTCCAGTACTTGGGAGGCTGAGACAGGAGGATTGCAGGTTTGAGGTCAGCATATAGTAACTTAGCAAGACCCTGTTTCAAATTACAAATAAAATAGGTCTGGGGGTGTAGTTCAAAGGTAAAACACCCCTGGGCTCAATCTCTAGCTCCCCCAAAATATAAATAAGTAATGTGGAAAGACATACTGTGGAAGTCTCTTAAAGTTATAGTGAAATCAGAACAAAGGCTCAGATTCTTAGGTAATATAAGGCCATGTAAAATTAAAATATATCTGAGCATCCTATATAAAATGTGTCTGAATATTCTTTGTTCAGTAATAGTTTGGTTGCTTCTGATGAAGCTGGAAATTGACATAAGTTCAGACTTTTTTTTTCTCTGTTTCCTATATAACATTTGTCATCTTTCTTTGACAGAGTGTGAACTCCATAGTAAACACAGAGATTTTTCTTGTTTATCATAATTTGAGAATATATAGTAAAATTCACACATGGGACACTGTGAATAATGATTATTTTGGTGTAATTCTTTGTAACTTCATATAGAAAGAAAAAGTTAAGGATTATTTCACCATAAGATTAACTCCATAATAAGTGTGATATTGATTATTTTCAAGTTAGGAATAGAAATGATACATTCAGGACCATTTAGCAAAGACAGTGATAATTAGGCTTAAAGGCTGATAATTGGAGAAGTAATAAGTTGAGGCATGCATATAATTCTTGTTTACATAACATGTAAAGGAAAATTAGATTTTTTTCAACAAAAAGAAATCCCTTAAGGATTTTAAATCTCTATAGTAAGAGTGAGAAAAATGCTATTAAAAGTTAGTCATTTTGTCTTCTGGCCTACCTCTGGTGTTTGCACGTTTTATGTTTAAGCACTTTGTCAATATTTATTTTTTCACTTGAAATCTGAAATGTGCAGGTTCCATGTCTTATTTGTTTCTGTGTACTTGCTGATATATGTTAGGGATTCATGTTTTTATTGAACCAAGTTAAACTGGATTAAGATACTGCCCTCTATTTTTCAATTTAGAGAGCAGTCCTTGTATAAGTTTCCCTGTAGGAGCAAATTGAGGCAAGACATGAAAATCCATTCCTTTCTCAATCTTTAGGATTGGGTAAACCAGTTGTGATCACAGAGAAGTGGGAGCTGGAGAGTCTTTTACACCCAGACATTGACCCAGCATTGGCATGTTTGCCCTAATTTATCTCATATATTCCCTTTCTAATAGTTGGTGGCCAGAATTACTATCAGTTTGGTGGCCAAGAACATTGGAAAAATGAGTAAGATTTGTCGCATTATATAACAAGGTTCCTTACTGTATGTTGGGTTGTGGAATGGGCATTCTTATCCTTTTCTTTAGTGGTTAAATGCAATTATTTTTAAGCTGTCAAGAAAGATCATTTTTGAGATCTCTCGAGTTGGTTAAACTCAACTAAACACTTTTAGATTGACATATCTGACAAGTCTCATGATATGTTTTAAATTGTCCAGGATATTTGTATAGGTCCCAAAGGATAGAGGTGCGAAGGGTAAAAAGATAAGTAAATAATTAAAAACAGTGCTGTATGTAAGTACAACACTCTCAGCAACCTAGTGAGACTCTATTTCAAAACAAAACAAAAAGGGTTGGGGGTGCAGGTTGGAAGTAGAATGCCTCTGGGTTCAATCCCCAGTAACACACACACACACACACACACACACACACACACACACACAGTGCTGTGATGCATTTTCATATGTGAAAATAGTAATATTTTGAAATGTTAATCTTGGAGTAGTAATATTATCACTCACATAGTATTAATGTTCAGAGTATATTTTAAAACTCATTGCCAACCAAACGTTCAGCTATTTTATATTAAAAAAGGTCAAAGCAAAGAACTTTAGGATCTAAGCCAGAAGGACAATAGTGAAATAAACCAGGACTGAAAACTATTTTATCTTTTCAATATCAGTGTTGGCAATAACTGTTAGAACCCAGTATTTTCTTCAAATACAGTCAATATTAGATGGCTTCTTCTTTAAGATAAACATTGTATTAATGTGCATATCTTAACTCTTGGGGCTTAAAATAACAAAGGAGGTAAGAACTGAAAGTACGTTGATTCCATGCTGCTTTGTACACTTGAGGGATTAGTTAAAATTGAGGTCAGTTGAGTCCCAGGATGCGGGCTCAAGGAAGGAAGCACACCATGGTGGCTGTGTTCCTTCCTATTGGTCACACATGGGCAGCTGGAAAGGAAGTTGGCTCTTCTGTTTAGTGCTCTCTGTAATTCTGCTCTGTCTGTATGGTTGGCTTGTGGCCAATCCCTACTTCTATTTCATTCTTCAGAGGGGAAAATTCCACTTTAGTATTGCTGGGTATGGCAGGAAATAGCATCAATATCATAGTATGTCATACATAATAGGGCTGACTGAATGGAAATCATACCTGTGTCTTATTAAGGTAGGGTGTATAGAACATTTAGTTTCTTGGGTGAATTCAGTCTTGTGATGTGATGCTTGAAACCATGTTTGTTGAGTTGTACTAGTAGCATCTCACTGGGTTTCTAAATAAGAACAGCTTAAAAATGATTCTGGTGAGTTGGTGTGCATTGACTCCTGCTTCAGAGCTACCTGATATAAATAATTTTTAATCATGTAGGATCCAAGGGAACTTTATTGTAGTGGGGAAAAAATTAAAACCTCTGGACTGGGAGAAACAGAAAATGTACCTGAGAGTAATCTTCAAAATGTTCAAAATGTATACCTCTTGTGAATTCCTCTTCCAGCCCCCATCAAGGTTGTATAGGAATTTTCAAGGCAGATAATATATACTTGAAAAAGTCCATTTATGCAATTTGGGTTTCCTCTTCTCTCCCATTTCTTTCCACCTCATTAGTTTGAAAATCAATATAAAATACTACAGTTTTCAGCATTTGGGAGGCTGAGATGGGAGGATCCGGGTTTGCGGCCAGCCTCAGCTACCTAGTGAGGTACTCCCCAACTTAGTGAGACCCTGTTTCAAAAATAAAGAATAAAAAATAGGGCTGGGGGTGTAGCTCGAAGATAGAATGCCCCTGAGTTCAATTCCCAGTACCACAAAACAAAACAAAACAAAACAAAAAACCCCTACAGTTTTCTTAGTAAAAATTCCACTAATTAGTGATGGTTTTCTTCCCAGGTATTATCGATTCTGTATGATTCTATACTTACCTTCTTCAGTGGGACTTGTTTAGTATGTGGATGTATTCTTTCAGGCTATAGGTATTAATTCTAGGATATTTTATAAGGTAGAGGTGGTAGATTAAAGAAGGATTATTTTCTCATTCTCCACTTTCTTTTTGCTAGTTTAGTATTTGACATCTTGGATTAGAGGCTGCTAGGAATATTGGCTCTCTTGATCTGTAGAAGCAGGTCTGCTGTTGCAACCTCAGCTAAGTCCTATTACATTGTAGAAATAGTAGCTCTGGTATATAGGAAACAATCAGTGCTTGTTCCAGCAAAGTACTTCCATGGTTTAATAATATATATTATAGAAAAAATATTGATTAAAAGTAATTTAAAATCATGTATAGGGAAAGGGAGGGGAGTGGGAGGGAGCTGGGGAAACTTTACCAAATGCTGTGTGCATGTATGTCACTATCACTCTGCACTTCATTATAATGTGCCGCTGCAATGCACCAATCAAAGTATATTTAAAAAAGTAATTTAAATACAAATTTATTTTTATTTTGACTCTTGGAGAAGAATCAGACTTTTTCCTAGTTATATTTAAATTTATTTAGAAGAAATATAGACTAGATGACTTAGAATTTCTTAATTAGATAGAAATAATCTTCCTAAAGAGAAGTTATCATTTTTTATGATAAATTATTTGTGAGTGCTGGTTATGGTTAATCAAATGAGAAGGGAGTTTTATTCATCAGTATGTGGTGGAAAGTCAAGTTGAGCCCCTGTTAGGAAATTCTTAGTCAGAAATCTTCTTATTTAAGTCCTTGATATCAAAAAGACATTTCTAAAATATATTAATCATTATGACATTAAAATATTTCCTTATTGCTGGGTGTGGTGGCACATGCTTGTAATCCTATTACTTGGGAGGCTGAGACAGGAGGATCCCAGGTTCACAGCCAGCCTCAGCTACTTAGTGAGATACTGTTTCAAAATAAAGAATAAAAAATACAGCTGGGGGTGGAGCTCAGAGGTAGAATGCCACTGGGTTCAATCCCCACTACTGAAAAAAAAAAAAAAGTTGCTTATGAAATAACACAACTGCAAGAATCATATTGAGCATGAAAACAGATAAAAGTTACCTGTAATCCCACCTACAGTGAGAATTGTGGACAATTTTGGTGTGTTTCTGAAAATTATTTAATATTCAGTTCTGCGGATTAAAAGTTATAAACTCTAGTAATTTTTAAAATTTAAGATAAACTACATAATTTCAATCATCTGCTTTTAACTCCTGAAAACTTTTCACCTCTCTTTATCTGAACTTCCATCTTCTTAGTTGGATGGGCTTCATTACTTAAGAACTTAAGATCTATAACCAATTTAAGGAAATATGTGCCGTCACCCAGTGACCATCATCCATCATTAACTGCTTTTCCCTACAAAGAGCTTCTTTGGCTTCTTTTCTTCCATGGATTGTTTAGATAATGAAGTACCTCTCTTATGTGAGACTTAAGACAAAGGGGTATGTGCTTAGGCTACTCTTGTCAGAGTCACCATCTTTTCAACATGTTTTAGTATCTTGATTATTGCCACTATCAAAATACTCTCTGCCCCTGTGATTTTTTGTTGGGGAATCGTAGAAAAATATATTTTTTAACAGCGTCTCACTTACCTAAATTTTTCATATTTCGAATATTAAAATCATCTGTCCAATGCCAACTGAGTCGACAATAACTTAAATGTTTGATTTTATTTTTGTTAGTGAATAGTTCAGTCTCACGAAGACATACTAATTTTGAGGTCACCTTAATCCATTTAAAAGACTTCAGGTACTCAGATCAGAACACCTGGTAAGCCTTGTTAGCATCATCTTGTTTGAAGTATGTTTCCTGTGGGGTTCTGGAAATCAAGCAAGTTGCCTCAAAGTGTCAAAATCAGCCCGAGCTGGTTGGAGGCTGGCTTGAACTCGTCTGTATAAGAAGTTAGCGCCTTAGGTGCAATTCTTAATGTCCATTAGACTTGCAGCATTGCAGGCTGCATTTTATACTGGTAGCCAGGTGTGGGCAGTGATACTGGGCTTGGGGGATCTTTCTTACCGGCCCAGGGATCCAAGGCTTTCAGTGCAAAACCTGGCCAGCAGCCCGAGTGAGTAGGAGCCATGTGACTCTGGTGAGTTGGAGTGTGCAATTGCCTCCTGCTTCAGAGCTACCTGATCCGAATACTAAGCAGAGCGAGTGCCTGGCCGAGTGTAAGACACTGAAGACACTGCAGAGCAAGGTGCTTATTCCAGAGGCTTTACAAAACATGGAGATGAAAGACCAGGGAGCCCAAATGGAGCCGCTGTTGCCTACGGTAAGAGACAACCTGCTGTCGGATAGATTAACCGCTTTGCTGCAAAACCTGTCAGGCAAGTGGTCTGCTAGCTAGGTGCAGTGAGTATACTTTTGGGGTGGTGGATAGCTCTCACGGCATATGGACAGGGGTCTCCTCCCACCTCCTCTCCGGAGACTGAAATGCATAAAGCAAAGCACATGATTTTTTCCCCCCCTTCTCAATATGGATGCACTATGGTGATGAAATGTCTCATGTTTGTTGCTGTTTGAAGAAATAGCTAGGCTTTAGCAGCAGGGGCAGTTGGGTGTCGCTCTCCCTGTCTGTTACTGCCTGTCTTTCTGTTTCTCAGGCTGTGCAGTGGTGGCCCCGAGCCCCTGCAAAGAAGCCCCCTTTTATCCTCTTTAATCCCTGATGCATTTCCTCCCTGTGCCTCATCCTCAGGCAGGGAGGTGAGGGAATCTGCTACTGTTGCAGCTGGAGAGATTTAGTCTTTGCAGAAACCACAGGAAGGGTGTGTGTGTGTGTGTGTGTGTGTGTGTGTGTGTGTGTGTGTGTGTGTGTGTGAAAGAGAGATCTCTCAGTCTTTTTCTCAAAGGGAAATATGTCATGGTTTATGTACAAAGAAGGTATGCATTTTGGGGGGACAGGCACACTATTCAGATTGGAATATCTGAAAGGTTCCTGAACTGTCATTTGGAAATAGCCCATCTGTTTACCTCTGGGTCCTTAAGTCACCTTCCTAGGTTTAATGTTTGGATAAGTGATTGATTTGCTTCCTATCCTCTCTCTCTGTGTGGCTCACAGACTTTGAAGACCTTCAGGCAACATCTTTTTTAGTCTGGAGCAGCTAATGTTGCTGTGTTCAAGGAGAGAGAGAGAGAGAGAGAGAGAGAGAGAGAGAGAGAGAGAGAGAGAGAGAGAGAGAGAGAGAGAGAGAGACCCCAGTATTCTCTTGATGCAGCAGAGATGCCAAATGCTAGCTTCCAGCCATCTATCAGTGCGATCACAGCTTACAACAGCAGAAATCCCCTCCCTGCACCAAACCAGACTGAGAGGCTGTTTCTCAGCTCTCTGTCACTCAGGTTGGTAACCCACCTTGCAGGCTAGGGACTGACGGTAAGCTATTTCCGAGTTGATTTCTAGGCTTTGAACATACCTTTAAATCAAATGATACCATAGAAGGAGTGAGCAAATTCTGGGCCACTGCATTTTCAGGGCATTATCTTTCCTGCCGGTCTCAAATGCTGCAAAAACATTCCAGTTTGCATCCCGGAATCAGCTGTGGCTACTGAGCATGCTCAGTTCTCCTCAGGACGCCAGGTTTGGGCAGGCAGGGAGCAGGGAGATGGGGAGAATGCAGGAGTCCTCACCAAGAAGGGAGCTGAAATAAAGGGCTGGGTCAGTGTCAAAGAAGGGAAACCGGAGTAATTCAGCTAGCCAGGCAGCTTGAAAGAAGAGCCATTTCTGTGTGATAACAAAGCGGAGTTATTATACAAAAATAAGCGTTACAGATTTGTTCACCTTTCCAAACTTGATTAGATAAATCAATTAGAGCTCCGTGGCTACTCAGAATAGTGTTAATGATAACAGGAAATGATTATTCCCTGGAGGAGAAGAAGGGCTACACACAGGAATTGCAGTATGGAGATTTAGGAAAAATTAAATGTAGGGGAAAATCTTTTTTTTTTTTTTTTTTAAGTGGTGATGGGGGGTTGGAACTTGTCCTAGAAAAGCAGGCTGAAACCAGTTTGATGTGGCTTATGGATTGTCACTTGTGGGGAACAGTTAAAGGGTTTAGGACCAAATGAGGATTAACTGGAGGAATTTAGAAACAGATGACATTATTGGGCTAGAGGGGCAACCAGTTTGTGGTTTAAAAGAGCAGGGAAAATACATTTTTTGGCTAGAAAAGCATGTCCACTTATAATATGTCTGATGGAAATTTATGAAGGCCAGAGTTGAAAGTTCACATTTCATGGAGATAATAGCCAATACAGAGTAGTTACACAGTTTAAAGGTAAGATAGAACCATATTAGCAGTTTATTATAAGAAAAATAAACTTAAGAAGCTAGAAAGGATGCTGAATTTTTGGTCCAATTTTAGATTGGTATAGTGTTTTAAATTTCTCCAATTGTCTTTATAATTCTTTTTAGTTCTCAGGACAAACATGTTATATAAAGCAGAGTTTATTATCTTTATTTTAAAGATGAGAAGTTGAGGCACATGGAGTTTGAAAAACATGTCTAAGGTCACATAGTGATGAAGCTAGGACTAAAATATAGGTCTTCTAAAACTAGTAAACCAGTTTAAAAATTAAAAAAAGAAATTAATATATTTTGTATTACATTCTTCACCAGGCCTCATGCCCTCCAACTGGACTGGACTGGACTGGAATTTTTGTACTTGGAAAAGAGAAAGAAATAACTTTGAGCTTTGATTTGGACAATTAATTAGATGACTTTGTAAATGATCATGTGAGTGGTGATATGGCATAATATTTAAGAACACAATCTAATAAATCCTAGTACTTGTATTTTAGTTGCTCTATGATCTTGGGAAAGTTATGCCTTAGTTTCCTAAACTGAGAAATGGAAAGGGAATGGTATATGTTTCTTGGGTTTTGTGGTGAGTAAATACAGTAACTTATGTGAACTTCCTGGCACTTAGGTAATCATTGAGTAAAAGTTGCTACTTTTATTGTTGATGGAAATATAGACATTGAGATAAATTCTAGGTTTTAGGTTTTCATGGAAGTTAGTTTTTAGTACTTTCTGCTAAGGAGGAAAAGTGGGGAATGAAGTGCTGGGAAAAACTGGACAGTGAAGGTGGAGTGGAAGTTTTTTAATTTTAACTATGAGAACTTTGTCATATATTCAGAAAGACAATTAGAAAGACATTAAAAGTCAAGATTAGACCTGGGGCGGGGGGAGTCAGAGATAGGTAAAGAAGTGATAAAGAAAAATCTTAAGAGTGGGCAAGTTCACCAAACAAGTGAATGTATTGATTCATATATACGTGAGATGGAAGAGAAGGTCATTAATCTTCCTGTTTGCTTCTATTTAGTATACATACTGTAAAACTGAAAGGTATAATGGAGATGGCGCTGATATATTTTCCTCTTTTCCCAATCCTTCTTAGAAAGCTTCAAACATTTTATATACATATATTGGCTAGACTAGCCATTATTGCATTTGTAGGCCCTGATCATGCTAAGGGCGAGGGCACATGCTCTTCTAGACTCAGAGTGCAGTCTAGCTTTCATGGCTCTGAAGCTGTAGAACAAGCATGTCCAGAAGATTTACTTACTTCTAAAATGCCTACTCTTGGCCAAACATGTTCTTGGTGCTGGAGATAAAGTAAGTAACAACATAGATAAAATCCTGTCTTTGTGGTGCTTTCAATCTATCTAGTCTAAATATAGGACTCAATTTAATGTCTTAAGACCCTGCTGGTTTGTTTCTCCTCAACTATTATAAGCTTTTTAAAATAGGTATATATGGAAAGTAAATTCCATTTTCCCTTTCCAAATTTACTAATATAGAAGGTCTGGAACTCAAATAGAATCAGAGAGCATGTTCAGAAGACAATCACACTTCCAAAATATCATTTCTTCTTAACCTTGGACGGTAGTTGCAGCAAAAGTCTGAACTGGGTATATGTAGTCTGCAGTGCATTACAATGTACAGCAAATGAATGTAGACAAGTGGGTGCTACTATCAACCCTCCTGTGTAAAGAAACATCAACTCTTCCTTTCTCATACCTAACAGGACACAAGACACATGATCGGTTGGCTTTCTGAGAGGATGCCACTGTTGATCTATACAGTAGATACTAGTTAAGCTTTATGTTTTATTTTTAGATAAAATAAATGTAAGTTGAAGTTTTAATACATTCTTTTTATAAAACAATGGCCTCAGACACTCTTTGTGGTATGCTGTTATTATTAGATAACATAATATTGGTCTGTAATTTTCTTATTTGAATTGTCTTTGATTTTGGTACTAGGGTAATCATGGCTTCAAAGAGTGAGTTAGGAAACATTCATTATGCTTCTACCTTCTGAAGGAGATTGTAGAAGGTTGGTACAATTTTGTCTTTAAAGGTCTGATAGAATTCACCAGTGAAACAATCTGGGACTGGTGCTTTTTGCTTTGGAAGATTATTAATTACAGATACTATTTCTTTACTAGAGTCATATATATTTTGATCACAGGACTGCAGAAATCAACTAGAGAATAAAATTTAGGCTAGTTCCTAATGGATGAGAAAATTAAACATCAAAGACATAGGGAGAAATATTTAAGGGCATACCTTTTATATTAGTTAATAGCAAAGCTCATCCTAGTGTCCAAATCTCCCAATTCCTACTTTATCATTCTTTCTGCCATCAGTCCACCATTGAGTCCCTGGTCTAGCATAGAATTAATATCCAAGTGCCAAGTTAAAATGATAATTAGGCAGCGTTTGTGAAATAACACTAGATATTATTTCAAACTCATGATAGGTACACAATTCTCTAATGCTCATGATAATCTTGAATGGTTACTAATATTTCCAGCCTTATATATGAGAGACAGGATCAGAGACATGAACAAATTTCTAAAGTTAATTAGGTAATGAGTACTGAGCCAGGATTTAAATATATTTTGTCTAGTTAAAAAGTGACTTAGCCCTTTTGAAGCCAATTAAAAAATCAAAAAGAACCTGATAATAAGATGATTTTCTGTAATCTCAGTACTTGGGAGACTGAGATAGGAGGACTGCAGGTTTGAGGCCAGCAGTGTGCAATAACTTAGCGAGACCCTGTTTCCAAATAAAAAATAAAATAGGGCTGGGAGTGTAGCTCAGAGGTAGAATGCCCCTGGGTTTAATCTTCAGTAACACACACACACACACTCTCTCTCTCTCTCTCTTTCTCTCTCTCTCTCTCTCTCTCTCTCTCTCTCTCTCTCTCTCTCTCTCTCACACACACACACACACACACACATACATACATACATTTATCTCTTTAATCAAATATGAAGGTACTATAATACAAGGTGCTATGTAAAAATGTAAAGCATTGTTGGTCACATACTGCATGATTCCATTTATATGAAATATTCAGATGAGGCAAATCATTAGAGATACAAATTAGATTAGTGGTTGCTAGGGGGCTGGGGCCTAGGGAAGAGTTAGGAGTAACTGCTAACAGTTACACAGTTTCTTTTTTGATGATGAAATGTCCTGGAATTAGATAGTGATGATGGATGTGAATCACTGTGAATACACTAAAAACTGCTGAAGTTTATAGAGATGAGTTTTATGCTATGTGAATTTTAGCTAAAAAATTATAAAAAGCAGTAAGATATTGTTTACCTTTATTGTTCACAAGGAGAAGGCTGAGGATCTGAAATATGATTATGTCAGTCAAATTTATATAAATCATGAAGAAGGCAAATAAAATATTCATAAAAATCAAAACACACACACACACACACACACACACACACACACACACACACATACACTCCTGCATACACATGCCCCTCACGTATTTTTTAACACAAAAATCTATTCTCTTTGTGAAGACACCTCTAAGGTTGGCCAGGGTTTCAGCAAACTATTTGTAGACCTAGAGGTCCTTTGGAATATATCCTCAAAGCTGAGCTGAGAGAATATACCAGCACACTGTATGCATAAGAGAAGAGACCTATTTTATTTGGGTCAAATTGTTTTTTCTCCAAATCATCCTTCTGAATTTTTTCTTGATATACTTTAAACTTTAGTGTAAGAAATGTCAAAGCAGCTAAATATTAAAAAGTTATTTTTAAAAATAAAATTAAACATGACATCTTGTTACCAATTTTTTTTTTTTTTTTTTTCCGGTACTGGGGATTGAACACAGGGGCATTCTACCTCCGAGCTACACCCCCAGCCCTATTTTTTATTCTTTATTTTGAAACCGGGTCTCGCTAAGTTGTGGAGTGCCTCACTAGGTAGCTGAGGCTGGCCTCGAACCCGGATTCTCTGGTCTCAGCCTCCCAAATGCTGAGATTACAAGCGTGTGCCACCACGCCCGGCTTTGTTACCAATATTTTTTAAGGTCATTTTTGGTCTTTATAAAGTATTATATTACTGTATGGTATAGTAGGTCAAATTCCAATTATTAACCATTTTATAGATTTCATATTAAGTTTCTCCAAAGACATTGCGACACTTAAAGTGTTCTTGTAGAATATTTTATCACCTTCAAATACTTTAAAGGGGAAAAAAAAGGAAAGTAGATAAAAATCATCAGAAAGAAGATAGTAGTTGCCTATGGGTAGGGGTTGGTATTAACTACAAAAGAGCATGAGGGAAGTTTGGGGGGTAATGGAAATGTTCTAAGCTTTACATTGAAGTTAAGATGTAGTTATTATTAATATATCATATTAGCTGGGCATGGTAATGCAAGCCTGTAATCCCAGTACTTGGGAAGCTGCGACAGGAGGATTGCAGATTTAAGGCCAATCCATGGTAATTTATTGTGAGACTCTGTTTCAAAATTAAAAGGACTGGACATATAACTCACAGATAGGATACCCTTGAATTCAGTGTTCAGCAACACACACGCATACACACCATATCAATATATTTGGAAACCTGTTATAGATATTTTGCAATATAAGTGAAAAATGTTTTTAAATGATTTCACAGATAAATTATTTTAAATTAATGAATTTATTCACCAATTCAGTAGATAGACATTTCTGCTTCATGTGCTGCCACAAATAGAGAAAGGAAATGAAAATGTATAGGAAAACTCCCTTTGTTTTATTAAATATCTGTAAATTACTCCTCCCCACAGTAAAGAGCTTAACACTGTATTTTAGATACTTGAAGTAATTAGCAGTCATTTAATTCTAGAGCTATTACTAAGCCTTTAATTTTTCTAACGATATCAGTAAAAGATTTTAGTAAATTGTATGGCCATGATAATTGATTTCTCATTATACACTGAAATTAATATATTTACTCATTTGTCTTCCCTTTTTAGATGGTGGGGATGGGATGGTTTCCTAGGGCTGCCATAATGAAGTACAACAAGCTGGTGTCTTAACAGTAGATAAAGTTATTGTCCCATAATTCTGGAGGTTAGAAGTCTCAAATCAAGGAGCCAGCAAGGACATACCCTTCTCAAAGCCTCTAGTAGAGGGTCTTTCTCACCTCTTCCAAGAACTTCTGGCTACTGCAGGAATTCTTCAACTTGAACAGCATGGCTCCAGTATCTGCCTCCACCATTGCATGGCAGTCTTCTATCAGTGTCTTTTTTTTTTTTTAATAAGAACAACAATCATATTTGATTAGGTCCTACCCTCACGGCCTCCAGATTGCAGCTGGAAAGACCCTATTTCTGAATAAGGTCACATGCAAGAGTGGGGGTTAGGGCTTTGACATGGTTCAATCCAGAACAAGGCATGGGATGTTTTAGGAAGAATTTTCTATTTTTACAACTCTATTCTAGTGGGGCTAGATCCCTGCTTAAATAAAAAAGGTTATAACCTCTTCATTTAGACATAAAAACTTCGAATATGAAGAGGAAACCAATATCTGCTACATACAGAATGCTCTCTAACAATTACTAGATGTGTTAGTTAAACCACACATAGCAAATCCTCTGTGGCCACATGGAGTAATGGGGAACCCTTGCTCTTGTTGCTGCTGCTGCTGCTTCTTCTTCTTCTTCTTCTTCTTCTTTTCTTTTTTTTTTTGGCGTGTGTGGTACTGAGAATGGAACCTAGGGACATTCTACTTCTGAGCTACCACCCTACTCCTATTTTTTAAAAATTATTATTATTATTATTATTATTATTATTATTATTATTATTATTAATTATTATTTTATTTTGAGACAGGGTCTTACTAACAAGTACTGGGATTACAAGCATGCACCATCGTGCCCAGCTTTTTATTCATTTAATTTTATTTTCTGAAGTTTTATTGATGTATAATGAACATATCATAAATTTCTCCCATTGTAAATGACTCAATGCTTTTCAGAAAGCTGGTAGAATTGTACAATGATCACTATAATCCTGTTTTAAAGTTTCATTGCCAGATGTGGTGGTACACACTTGTAATCCCAGTACTTGGGAGGCTGAGACAGGAGGATCACAGATTTGAGGACAGTCTCAGCAAGTAGTGAGACTCTCATCAACCTAGTGAGACTCTGTTTCAAAATAAAAATAAAATAGAGCTGGGGGTGTAGCTCCCAGGTAGAATGCTACTGGATTCAATCCCTAGTACTACACAAAGAAATTTCATTGTTCCCCTAAATTTTCTCCAGACATGTGCAATTAACGCTCATCCTGAGCCATAGGCAATGACTGATCTACTTTCTGTTCACTTGATTTTTGTCTCTAAAACTTTGCCTTTTCTGGGCATTTCAAATAAATGAAATTATACACTAGATAGCCCTTTGTATCTGGCTTCACTTAAGTGAAATATTGTGTGAGGTCTGTTCATTTGTAGCATGTACCAGAAGTTTCTTCCTTTTTATATCTGGAAAGTATTATATGAATGTATGACATTTTGCTTATTGGTAGTATATGATCATTAAGTTTCTAACTTATTATTGTACGTAATGCTGATATAAATTTTCATGTATATGTTTCCATTTGGGCATATGTTTCCATTTTGAGGGTTGAAGGCTCTCTGATACAGCTTTTCTAATGAGTGTGAAGTGGTCTGGTGTTGGGACTTTGATTTATACTTTCTAAGGATATTAAACGTCTTTTCATGCTCTTATTGGCCATTTGTGTAATTTATTTGATGAAATGTCTACTTAAATCTTTTACTCAATTTAAAAATTGGTCACTTTCTTCTTATCAATTTGTAAGAGTTCTTCATTATTTTCAGTATGATTCCTTATCAGAGATATGATTCGCAAACATTTCTCACTGTCTGACTTTTATTTTTACTTTTTTTCTTTTTTGTGGTACTAGGGATTGAACCCGGGATCATTCTACCTCTGAGCTACATCTGCAGCTCATTTTATTTATTTATTTTAATTTGAAACAGGGGCTTGCTAAGTTGCTAAGAGTCTCCCTAAGTTGCTGAGGCTGGCCTCAAACTTGTGATTCTCCTGTCTCAATCTCTGAAATACTTGAGATTACAGGGTTCACCACCATGCCTGGCTGATTCTTTATAGTTTTGAATTAATGACAAAGCCCCTATAGGAGAATCAGTAAGACTTGCTCATTATCATGCAAATTATGCTCTATGGATCTAATAACTAAATTTTCAGGGCAGAATTTTCCCATTGCATATTGAATATGTTAGGTTACTGGAGGACTTTCAACATTTATTTGTAACTGCTCATTCTTGCTAATTCTAAGAAACCAAAATTATTTAGAGAAGTCTATTTATTCCTAATGACTTTTTTTTTTTGACTAATAAGGCTTTGATATCAAAGATGATGACCTAGTCAAAATTTAGAAAGTGGGTCTCATGAAGAATAGTTAGGTATATAACAACTAGTAAGTGATCAAAATGGCTTTGCTTAAAACACATTTCATTATTCTTAAATTCATATTGCTTCTTTCATAAAAAAAGTGGTGAATTTCTCTTGGTATTTTATGTTCCTCTGAGAATAAGACCATCCAAAGTGTGATTTTCTCAGAAATAGGAATATTGTAACCCCCTCCTTCACACAATCAAACAAACAAAGAAAAGACAATAATAAGAACTATTATCATTGTTATTACTGGCTTAATATTTTTGCTTTTGAATGAAAATCATTATGCCAAAGATTTTTATACTTGATGTGAATAATTCATTTAATCATGGATTCAATAATGTTTGCTCAATAACTTGATTTATCCACTTGACAGTAATTTAAAACTATGCCAATAACATCCACTGGTAGGTATAATAAAATACTTTTTTTTTTTTTTTTGGTAGTTCTGGTGACTGAACCCAGGGGCATTCTACCTCTGAACTACACACCAGCCTGATTTTATTTTTTATTTTGAAACAGGGTTTGCTAAGTTTCTGAGGGTCTTGCTAAATTGTGGAGGTTGTCATTAGACCTGCAATCCTCTTGTCTCAACCTCCAAGTACTGGGGTTATAAGCACGTGCCACCCCATCCAGCTAAAATACATTTTTTCTTATTAAGAACAAAATTATGTCATTTTCAGGAAAATGGATAAAACTGGAAAATATTATGCTAAGTGAGATTAGTCAGTCACAAAATGTGAAAAATCAGATGCTCTCCCTAATATGCAGAAGCTAGGGAGAAAGTGGATCATAAGAGAGACTAGACTAAGAAGGAGAAACCTTAGGTGAGCAAAGAAGGTGACCTAACTGAAGGTGTTGGGAGGAGGGTAGAGTGAAACACCCTAATGCACATACTGTACATTCACAAACATATCAAAGTCAATCACTAAGCCCAACATGAGAAGGAGGGAGGGGGGCAGGGAATGGGGCTGGAATTGGGGAAGGGTAAATGAGTACTGTGTGCATGTATGCCTCTCCTAGCTTGTACCTCATTAAGATGCATTATTACAATGCACTAATAAAAAAAAGTTAATATTTTAAAGATAGTTTAGAAGGCATAGAAAGCAAATATAAAGGAAAATCCTCATTTTGTTGTTGTTGTTGTTGTTGTTATTATTATTATTTGTGGCACAAGTAATTGAACCCAGGAATGCTCCACCACTGAGCTATATACCCCGAGACTTTTTATTTTTTATTTTGAGATAGAATCTCAATGAGTTGCTCAGCCAGGCTGACCTCAAATTTGCAATCCTTCTGTCTCAGCCTCCCAAGTACTGGGATTACAGGTGTGTGCCACCACATCTGGCTATTTTTTTTTTTAGCTTTTAATTTTGAGATTATTTTGCATTTATCCAATAATTATGAAAATAGTTCACAGAGTTTCCATATAAATACATTTCATCATTCTTGCCCTAATTTTAATTTCTTATATAACTATAGCTGATTCTTAAAACTAGGCAGTTAACAATGATGTGATTATTTAGATTCCACCAGTTTTTCCTACTCATGTCCTTTTTCTTTTTCAGGATATGATTCAGAATTTCATGTTGTGTTTAGATATTGTGCTTTTAAAATTTGCCTCAATTTCGGATAGTTATCCAGGCTTCCTTTAACATTCATGGCCTTTTTTTGTTGATCATGTCTCAATTTGCATTTGCTTGAAGCTTTCATAAGATTCAGGTTATATATCCTTTGTCAAGAACACCATAGAAGTAGTATTTCCTTTTCTGTGTATCATATGAGTTACATACATGACATCTTATTTCTGATGTTGTTAAACTTGATTATGAAAGTGTCTCCTGGTTTTTCCACTAAAAAGTTAAAAAAAATTTCCTTTGTAATATCTCTAGGAGATCCTTTCAGATTATGCAAGTATTCCCTTTTCAAAACAAAATAAAACAAAACAAAAAAAACCCCTTTTCTTCCTCCCTCCCTCCCTTCCTTTTTTTCTGTCTTTCTTTGTACTGCAGATTGAGCCCAGGGGCATTTTATCTCTGAACTAAGTCCCTAGTCCTTTACATTTTTTTTTTTTTTAATTTAGAATCTACATCTCACTAAATTGTTGTGCCTGGCTGGCCTTTAACCTGTGATCTTCCAGTCTTGGCCTCCCAAGTACTGAGATCACAGGCCTGCATCACCAAGCCTGGCTTCTCTTAAACTTTTGCACACTAATTGTAGCATTCATTGGTGAATATTTCCTGTAGCACTTTTTTTGGTGGCGTTTGCCTCATGATAATTTTCTATTTCTCATTCTTTTGTCTTTAGAAATTAAAATTTAGAGAAGTGGCCCCTCCCTCCCCTCTCCCTTTCCTCTTTCTCTCCTTCCTCCCTCCTTTCTTTCCTTCCTTGCTTATTTGTTTCAGTTTGAATTCAAAGGCATTTATTTTATTCCTTGTGCCATATCCAATATGCTCATATTGCTTTTGTTGTCCAAATTGTTTCATCCTTTGACATTAGGAGCTCCTTCAGTTGGTTCTTGTGTCTTTTCAACATCCTTCCACCCTTCTCTGAGCAATTCGTTACTATTTGGCACCTCAAGGTTTCCCAAGATCATCTTGTATTTTCCTTGCCTCAGCCCTGGAACCAATCAGATCTCCAATGGATGCCAAGGCTACTTTTTGAGGTTATTTATATGCATTGTTGAAATCCCTTCCAGAAAGATTATATGCCCATTTTTGCTTCCACAAAAAGCTTCACCAGTATTTTTAAAACATAGTCAATTGGCCCAGTGAACATTTTACCAACTTTTTCTTTTGTAGTTCACTTCTAGCTCTGTTTGCTATTAGTGTTTTTTTATGAAGTATATTTTCAACAAGTGGTAGTTCAAAGGAACCACTCACCTGTTTTATTGAAAAATTCCTTAGTTTAGTTCACCTTACTTGAGATATCACTGAAGTGCAACATAGAACAATTACTAGCTTATCTTTTGTGTACCTGACTCTCTGGCACAGTGAAGGGACAGACCTCTCCCTCCATCATTGCATATCTTTGTTAGATTCTATTCTGGCCATGAAAAATTTCAGTCTTCTTTGAATGATGGTTGAAGTGATTTCTCTGCTTCCTCAAAAACCACAGATGTTTTAAATGGATATTTATTAACAGATTTATTGAGGCATAAGTCACATATCATACATTTCACACATGTAAAGTATATAATTTAGTATATTAATAATGGGTTCTTTTTATACTTTTATGGTGTGCTATAATTATACATCATAGTGAGGTTCGAAGTGATAACAAACATTCATGCAACACTTGGTGTGTTTCGCTCTAGATCTCACTCTGATAAATTTTTTTTCCAGAATAAATTTGAGAGAGGTCTAGTTAACAAGTTGTTTTAATGCATTACCCTTTTCCTCAGTCTTACTATTTATTACTCTATAGTAAGCTAGATGTAGATACTCATTTTATTTGCTATATCAAGATGCTTTTTATGTATAAAACTTTTATCTGTACCACTCCTTGTGAAGAGACTGGCAATCTCATTTGACTTTTATGTCATCAAAACTATGTTGAAGAAGTGCCTGAAGATCCTGCAAGATGGCAAGCACAACTATGAACCTGCTAGACTACCTTTATGCTGCTACTTAAGTAAAACATGACATCTGAACCTTCCACGTAAAGCTCTGATCTAATAATTGCACTTTTTATATTTATGTGGCTTGAAAAATAATTAGTTGTTAAGAACTGAGGTTAGAAAGTAAATTTTAAAATGAAATTAAAATAAATAAATTTCAAAATAAAATTAAAAGGGACAATAAAATAAAGTAGCAAAACCAAAAAACAGAACTGAGGTTAGGATTAATCTATTTTAAAATAGTAACTTGGTAACACTTATACAAGAGCAATTTTTCTACATTTGTTATGAAATAGAGCATTTGATGGTACTTTCTATTTCAGTCTTTACCATGAATATCCATTGTAAATGGTTATCATAGAAACTAAGTAGCATCAATCCTCTTAGTATGAAATTAGACAGGTTTTGATAATAGTGCTGGTCAATAACAGGAATTGGAACCTCCAGTAAACACCTTTTGTGCAATGTGAGGTGATATAATATTTTGCTAAGTCTTTATGAGGACAAAGAAATGGTGAATTTATTCACTTTGTCCATTAAAAAAAATCTGTGAAACTGCCTCAATAATTCAGGAAATTATAGCCATACAATATTTATTTAAAACATATTGACCAGCCTTGAATGTAGCTTTAAAAAGATCAGTCTTTTACAAAATTACTTGCTGTATCTTATAATTTCACTTGTTCCCTTTTATGATTAAGAAAAAAAAATTGCTCCAGTTCTTCCCACATACTTAGCCCTCAGCTTCTCTTAGCAATATAATTCAGCATTCCTAATCTTTCTTGTTTATCAAAACACATATGCCCCATCTTTGCAGACTATTATGTTGTCTGGTATAGGACCAAAAGAGGATATCTAGTTAGCCAAGATAACTTTTAATGTCAAATAGACCAAATGTTTTAGATTGAATTCTACTACTTAACTTTTCATGGTTACATTGAAACTTTTGGCATTAGAATCAGCTTTTCTTGGAAAAAATACACTTTCTTGATGTTTTCTTTGGTTCAGAAAATATCTTGAAAGGGAATGGAGAGGGTTCAAAAGTTTATTGAATCTCAGATTGTTCCAGAAGGCAATGATATAATGATATTTCAATAACTTAAAAACATACATTTACATTTCTCTTAAAAGGTACCTACATATTTAGAAGAGTTTCAGAAATGCTTGACAAAATGCAACTGAAATTTAGAGGAAGCATTAATATGTGAATGGTTCATATGATTTAATGAACATGGAATTTTAAGTAATTAATTAATTACTTTTATGGTTGTATTTTACTGAACAAGAATGGAGGGAATAAAGAGATGGCTTTCTTGACTTCTAAGAAATACTATAGGAATTCTACACATTCAACACATTTAGAGAGCTATAGTGAAGTTTCAATCACGGGCATAAGAAATATTTTGCAGCTGGGTATGGTGGTACACGCCTGTAATCCCAGTAGTTGGGAGGCTGAGATAGGAGTATTGCAGGTTCAAGGTCAGCCTCAGCAATTTAAAGAGGCTCTTAGCAACCTTGTTTCAAAATAAAAAATAAAAAAAAGGGGTAGCTCAGAGGTAGAATGCCCCTGGGTTCAATCCCTAGCACCAAAGAAAAGAAAGAAAGAAAGAAGAAAGAGGAAGAAAGAAAGAGAGAAGAAAAAAGAAAGGGAGGAAGGAAGGAAGGAAGGAAGGAAGGAAGGAAGGAAGGAAGGAAGGAAAGATTTTACACTATTTTGTTCATAATGTCTGTGTAGATAATCCACAATAAAGGGAGAAAAAGATCAGCACAAATAAATAAGATATAAAGTTAATTTAGTTTCTCTTTTAAGACAATTCTTTCATCCTCTGGTTTCTTTCTTTTTTTTTTTCTTTTCTTTCTTTCTTCTTTTTTTCAGTACTGGGGATTGAACCCAGGGGCATTCTACCTCTGAGCCACACCCCCAGTCTTTATTTTGAAACAGGGTCTCACTAAGTTGTAGAGAACCTCACTAAGTAGCCGAGGCTGGTCACAAACATGGATCCTCCGGTTTCAACTTCCCAAGTACTGGGATTACAAGAGTGTGCCACCACGCCCAGCTCCTCTGGTTTCTTATACTTTTTACTAAGATTATTATAAAGAAGGCAATATACTTTGGCTCAACATTTCATTTTTCTTCTTCAGATTTACTATACACTCGAGTTATGGCATCTTCTCATGGCTCTTTTGTTCATTTTTACTGACAGATATTTACAATGTGGAATATATATTGTTGATGCAAAGCTGCACCAAATATAAGTTGATGTTCAGAGGTATATTTTTATATAGAAATGGTATACATTTCATATATGACAAAATAATTTCATACATGACAAAATAATTCGTTGTTTCATATACAATAGAACAGTTTATCAGGTTGAGGCTACCAAGAAACTGGCTGCTCACTACACTTGATTCTAATGATTGTATTAGATATAGTCTGCATAAGGCAAGATATTTGAATATTTTCAATTTCAAGTTATTTCCCTATATTCATTATTTGCATTTTATTCTATATAATGAAGTTCATTTAAGAAACCTTTATATTCATTGCAAATTAAGGTGAATGGATCCAAGTAGAGCAAACATTTTTGAATCCAATAGATTGAAAGATTTGGGATGGTATAATTCACTTTTATGATGAAAGTGCAAATATGCTTGCCTATTTCCTTAACATTGTAATGTTTTAGTCTATGTATGCTATACAAAGATACTCTCTCCTAGCTGGGCGTGGTGGCGCACGCTTGTAATCCCAGCATTCGGGAGGCTGAGACCGGAGGATCTGGGTTCGAGGCCAGCCTCAGCTACCTAGTGAGGCACTTCGCAACTTAGTGAGACTCGGTTTCAAAATAAAGAATAAAAAATAGGGCTGGGGGTATAGCTCGGAGATATAATGCCCCTGAGTTCAACTCCCAGTACTGCAAA